>APFE031723151.1:52701-174901 GCA_000404065.3 Pinus taeda
TATATTTAAATTAATTAATTTAAGTATTATATAGTAAGAATAAATCTTTAATATTTTAATTTAATTGTTTATTTAATTGTTAAATTTTTTATTTAATCGTTAAAATTGTTTAATTATTTTAATAATAAACCATGATTTAAAGAAATTATTTTCCTTATATTAATTAAGTTGAATTATTAGATAAATAGTCAGTTATACTATTACTTATCTTATGTAAGTCATGTGCGAGAAATAATCTATTTAGGGACAATAATTGATTTAATAATAACTAATAATAATTAATATATTATTAATCTAATGAAGTTAATTGCGTTAACCTTATTGTAAATGACATGTGTAACTAATTAAACTAAATTTAAATAAATTTAAGGATATTATTAATATGATCTTATACTAGATCCTTACTATCACAATTATTATATTAATATTATTGCTATTGATGTTAAAAGTAAAATGATAGTGATATTTTCCTATCAATGGATAGGGTATTAATATCTTAGTAATCTACTAGGAACCTCAATTACTAGATTTAGGGAATTAGTAAATGTAATGAATTTATTATAGTTTTATAATAATAGAATTAATTTAAGGGATGGGTAACTAATTAACATAAATTTATTAGAATATAAATTAGTTCTTTAAATATCTTAAACCAAATAATTTAACCCTGAAGGAAAGAAAAGGATTAAATTAAACAAGGAAGAAGGCTAAAGAAGGAAGGTTAAAGGATAACAAGGGAAAAAAATCTAAAACCGGCTACTAAAAGAGGGAGGGGGAGGAAATGACTAGGAGGTGAGGGCCGAGATCCAACATTTGCTGATCTTCCAACCGTCATCTCTATTGAGACTGCCTGGCATCCTTTCAATCTCATTGGTTTCCCTAAATTTATGGTGGTGGAATTGCGAAATTCTAGCAACGACATTGGCATCCTCAATACAAACATGATGTTTGGTCTTCTTGGCATGCTCAGCTAGTGCGGAAGACTTAGCTCTCCTGTGCTTAAGATCTTTTGCGTGCTATCATTCTTAACAAGGAGGACTACCGCAAGAAGATGTTAGATCATCTTCATCATAATGGTAGTTATAAAACGCTTCCCAAAAACTCGCTTAAGAAGATTTCTAGGATTGTGGCTCTTGCCATCAAGTCTAGTAACTCCGTGAGTTCCATTTTCCATAAACTCATTGAGAGCAATCCCATTACTCCTATGATTTATGGTCTCCATAAGATTCACAAAGAAGTGGCTCCCCTTAGACCCATTGTCAACACCATTGGTGGTCCTACCTACCTTCTAGCTAAGTTCCTTGCCTTAAAGCTTAAACCCTTAGTTGGTCATACAGAGTCTTTTGTCAAAGACTCTGCCTCCTTTGTTGGTGAGCTCAAGGATTTTAAGCTTGACCCTAGGGAAATTCTTGTTAGTTTTGATGTTGTCTCCCTCTACACTTGCATCCCTATAAATGAGGCTTTGGATGTTATCAACCGCCTAACAGATCCCGATACTGCTCGGTTAGTTGAGATCTGTCTCACTTCCACATTTTTCATTTTTGAAGGTGATTTCTTTGAACAAACTTGTGGTGTTGCCATGGGCTCAACCCTATCCCCTGTCATTGTTAATCTTTTTATGGAAGATTTTGAATCCAAGGCTCTAGCCTCGGCTCGCCTCTTACCTAAGCTTTGGAAAAGATTCGTAGATGACACTAATGTCATCTGGCCACATGGCCAAGAGGAGTTAGATCTCTTCTTCCATCATCTTAACAGCCAGTTCACTGCCATTAAGTTCACCATGGAATAGGAAGTTGATGGTAACCTCCCTTTCTTAGATATTCTTATTTCTAAGAATAATGATGGTTCCCTCTCCCACCAGGTGTTTCGGAAGAAAACACATACTGAGCAATATCTCCATGCTAGTTCCCATCATTTCCCTGCTCAAAAGTTGGGCGTTCTCGACACTCTCGCTATTTGTGCCCTAAGGATCTCTGATGAAAAGAGCTTCAAGAAAGAGAAATCCCATCTTCTCAAGGTCTTTATTAAGAACAGTTATAGCAAATACCTGGGTCATAAGGCTTTCCTCAAAGCTTCCAAAAATTCGATGGTTAAAAAAGAACCTAAAGAACGTGTCCCAGGTGTCCATCTACCTTTTGTTCAAGGGACCACTGACAGGATTGTGAAGATTCTGAGGAAACATAATATCCCCTCGACATTTAGACCCCTTAACACCATTTGTAAGTCCCTCTGATCAGTGAAGGAACCTATCGACCCTAAGGACATGAAAGGGGTCTATATTATTCCTTGTTCCTATGGGACCCCTTATATTGGTGAGATTGGGTGCTCCATTAATCAAAGAATATGTGAGCACACAACTAATCTTAAGCATGGGAGAACTAAGTCTTCCACACTAGCTGAGCATGCGAAGAAGACCAAACATCATGTTTGTATTGAGGAGGCCAATGTCCTTGCTAGAATTTCGCAATTCCACCACCGTAAATTTAGGGGAGCCATTGAGATTGAAAGGAGGCCAAGCAATCTCAATAGAGATGACGGTTGAAAGATCAACAAATGCTGGATCCCGGCCCTCACCTCCTAGTCATTTCCTCCCCCTCCTTCTTTTAGTAGTTGGTTCTAGATTTTTTTCCCTTGTTATCCTTTAACCTTCCTTCTTTAGCCTTCTTCCTTGTTTAATTTAATCCTTTTCTTTCCTTCAAGGTTAAATTATTTGGTTTAAGATATTTAAATAACTAATTTATATTCTAATAAATTTATGTTAATTAGTTACCCATCCCTTAAATTAATTCTATTATTATTAAACTATAATAAGTTCATTACATTTACTAATTCCCTAATCTAGTAACTGAGGTTCCTAGTAGATTACTAAGATATTAATACCCTATCCATTGATAGGAAAATATCATTATCATTTTACTTTTAACAGCAATAGTAATAATATTAATATAATAATTGTGATAGTAGGGATCTAGTATAAGATCATACTAATAATATCCTTAAATTTACTTAAATTTAGTTTAATTAGTTACACATGTCATTTACAATAAGGTTAACACAATTAACTTCATTATATTAATAATATATTAATTATTATTAGTTATTATTAAATCAATTATTGTCCCTAAATAGATTATTTCTAGCACATGAATACATAGGTAATAGTATAATTGACTATATCTATAATTCAATTAGTTAATATAAGAAAATAATTTCTTTAATCATGGTTTATTATAAATAATTAAGCAATTTAACAATTAAAAAAATTGTAACAATTAATAAGAAAAAAAACAATTAACATAAAATATTAAGATATTTTTTACTATATAATATTAAAATTTAATTTTTTTAAAATATATAAATTGTATTAAAATAAATTATCATTTTATGTAAATTTACTTTTAATTTAAATAGTATAACACTATTAATATATAATACCCTCACTTATGTATTATATGCTGTCCACCCTGTCCAACTGTCGTTTCCTAAGTCTACTATATCGTTAGTATAGTTCAATTTAGTCGTGCCTGTCAAAAGTATAGTCGTGAATTCAGCTCTGACTATTCAACCATGCAATCTGATCTGATCTTTAACTTGTCCAACAATGAACCACACTAGTTTTCAAACGTATCGACAAATATACTATCATTATTTAAGCCAAAGAATCTCAGTATATATATTATATATATATATATATATATTACTATAATATATATATTATATTATATATATAATTATATATATATATAGATAGATATAAATTTCATTATCCTCTATATCAAATATTCTTATTTTTTAATTTTATTAAACCGTTATTGTGTGGTGTGTGTGTGTGTTTGAGAGAGAGAGAGGAGAGAGAGAGATATATACATAGCATTGATGTTATAGAAAGATAAATAGATAAATATATAATTGTAATTTCCCCAGAAAAACTGTAAATATTTTTATTTTAACATAGTAAGAAACAAACTGGATAATTATTATTGTTATTGTTTAAGTTAAACAATATTGTTAATTATTGAAATAGGAAATGGTTTGAGTGATAGCAAACCTTGTAACTTCCCATAGAAGGAAGTTGGAAAAAATCAGTTGCCGGAAAAACCCTAACTACCTCCCTAGCTGTGAAGTGCTCCAAAAGAAGAAGGAGTGAGGGGAGGAAAAACCATGCTAAAATGTCAGACGGTAATGGGAAAATGCTAAGTCTGGTGATGACTAGATAGCATAAGCATTGAATGCGAAAACTTGCAGAAGGCATAGGTCTTACGAGCAAGCTTGGGCGCAGATTTGTTCCTGAAGGAAAATCTCATGGATGGGTGGTTGAAAAGCAACAGATAACAAAGGTGACTTCTACAATTGAGTTCTCTACTTCTTGGAAAATCAAGTAAGTAGTACCCTCTATAACTAATCTGTTGCACAGCTAAATTATGAGTCTTTATGTGTGAATGGAAATGAAGGAGCCTTAACTCCGAAAATATATTTGAAACAATTAATAGTAGGGATATAATTTATACAGAACTGGTTATTTAAATGCAGGAAAATAAGAAAAACATTAGGAATGAATGACTAATTCAGAACTGATTAATTTACATTCTAGATGACCTTGATCGCAGGATTGTTATCTAAGTAGAATTGATTATCTTATTTGCTAAAAGAATTATTGCAAAGGAATTAATTGTTTGTACTGAACTCGTTAATAATCACTTATAGCTAAACTGTGTAAATTTAAGAACTGAGAACAAATTTGACTAACACCCAAGTCTTTAGGAAAAAAGAGAAAGAACACTGGAAATGCTAGTGCCATGAAAGAGGAAAAGATTAATTTCTTGGGTTAGACATCACATAGTTATGTCCTTGAAAACCGAAGCAAGTTCGAATAGGTAGATAGGGCCATTGTGACTGGGAAGAAATAAGAGTATTTACACCAAAGCCAAACTGGGTAAGGCGAAGACTGCTAGTTAATGAAAAAAAAAAACTCTGTAAACCCTTCCTGAAAACCCTATACAGTTACGAAACCCCACGACAAATACATCATTGACAGAGTTATGAAACCCTACAGAAAATATATCATTGACAGAGTTACGAACCCTACAGCAAATACATCAATGACAGAGTTATGAAACCCTACAACAAATATATCATTGATAGAGTTACATTCTCGAATAAGCCACCAAATCTTCATGATACATAATCATTGGAGGGATCCTGCTACTCTATTCCACCGAAATAAATTCCAACAATATTTAAACTCAGAGCCGCATTAGTAGGAAAGCTCTAGTCTTTTAAAGAAAGCGATACAGTGTTCACTTAGGATTATTTCATTCACATAAAACTGTACAAAACGAGCTATGTACAAAAGAGTAGCATCGATAATCCTAAAAAGCGCATAATTATTCACATAGCAGTCAAAAGAACACGTAAACATATTTCAAAATAAACCCGCATCATCTTGGTAGGAAGAAAACTTAAATGGTGTCAGCTAAAAAGTCTATTGCTACAAGAAGTACCAGGTCAAGGCCAAAACCTAAACCTGAAACAATTACATCAGTGCAGCCTTAGCTTCTGGGCTCGTAGCCAACTGAAACCCTCAGCTAAACATGGAAAATATGCATATAATTCTTAATATAATAGTAGAAATTCTCCAGTAAAAGGAGTCTAACAGGCAGTTTGCCAAAAGTCTTCCACTTAGCTTCGGAAACCAAAATACAAGAACTAGTGCAACTCTCGAGAATTGATGCAAGTAGCCACAATTTATTTCCAAGTGTTTCGTTACTGTCAACAAGCACCAGGACCACCGACAAGCTTACCCAAAAACCCTCGAGCCTAGGAGGTAGGAAGGAAAGCCACAGACTCCATTGGCAATAGCTCAAAACCCTCAGACCCGCTTCCTTTATTCCTGCAAAAGAATGTATGGAAACTATATCAGCAATTGGACTAATTAACTAGAGACAACTGAACCTTTGCGAAAAACAAAAACTGAAATATACTCACCTGAATAACTTAATGGGTGTCAAACGTTCCATGGGTAAAAATTCCACTCCGCTATTGATATCTTTCAACCACATCACAAACCAGAGTCTGTAGGCTGAGCAAACCAGCAAGAGGAGAAGGAGAGCTAGATCAGGTGCTAAGGGGCGAGGAAGCACAATCAGGTGTAACTCCAGCGAACAAGGTTGAGTAGCCTCCCAGGAAGCGCCTGGCCCTAGGATCAAAATCCCAAATCCTCCACCATCGATGTGACAAGAGACCCAAGGTGACCAGATGCAGAAGAACAAGTCTTTCATGCCACGTTACCATGACAGAGCAGAAAATTAAATGCCAAAACAAATGGATAGTTAGCTGGAGTGTGAAACTGGTGTGACTCCTTGGTAAAATTTAACGCCAAATAAATGTGATTGTCTGCAAATAGTGAATGAGACTACCCTACTTGCATGGAATCAAATGTAGCCCAATTCTCAGAGTCTTAACTTGAGAGAAATTTAAAGATTCGTATGTCATATTTATGCCATGAATTATTGCTAAGTGATGCGTGGATTACCATGTAGAATTTGTATTTATTTATGTATTTTTTATAAATATAATATGTAAGTGATGGAGACATGACAAGTGGTATCAAAGCTAGATTACAAAACTATGAATGTACTAAGCAAGATCAATTAGTTATTGTTTTATTTTGTATCCTCACTGATTGTTAACTCACTATCGTGTTAAGAACAGGAAAACAGGACAACAACAGATTATGAGAAGAACAGACAGTGTTCCACACAGGAATATGGTTGGCCTAGGACCTGCAACATTTCCTAAAAATAATTCTGAAATATGGGTACAGTTAAGAGAGGAGGCTCACAACACTAATCTTACAATATTGAAACGGTTCAGGAATTAAAGAATGAGATGGCCCACCTATGGGAGGACAATGTAAGACTAACGATGGAACAAGAAAAAATTATGAAAAGCCTGTCTAATAAGCAGAATTAGCGCCAGCCGATTCCTAGTCCTGAACAGGAACGAATGTCAAAAGAATAGGGTTACGACATGAAACATGAAGGAACATTAGGAGGGGAAGAGAATCGAGAGGAGAATTTGGATAACGCCTCTAAGCACCCAACATCAAAAAGGCAACGAATATAATTACAAGGGGAGTTTCGAAAAATAAAACCGCCACTCTTCGATGGAGAGCTGGAGGAGGTAGCCAAGGCCTGGCTTATTAACATGAAAAAATATTTTCAATTATATGAATATGATCACAACCTAAAAGCTCGGCCAGCCATCTTCCAGCTGCAAGGAAATGCCACTTTGTGGTGGGAGGAGGTCAAGATTGTACGAGGGGTAAGTGAACAAAACATAACCTGGGAGAAGTTCCAAAAATATTTCAAGGAAAGATATTTGACTGAATGATTTTACAACGAAAAAGCAAAATAATTTCATGACCTGCGGCTTTGGCAGTAAACAATGGATGAGAATATCACCCGATTTACCTCTTTACTCTGATATGTACCTTACATATGAGAGGAAAAGGCTAAGGTACAACAATTCGTCAGCAGTTTACCCGTGGCGATGAGAGAAAGAATTGAGTTTGATAACCCAAAAACGGTGGATGAGGTTATACGTAAGGTTAGGATATGATATCAATAAAGCAAGCAGAAGGGAGAGATTTTAGGAAAGAAGTGGGCTGACAAGAAAGGTAATAAGATTTTTGTGGGCAGTAAGGGAAATCGTGGCAGTGATAGCAAAGGATTTCCCAAAGGGAAAAACAAAAGAAATCTACATAAAAACCATCTCAGATTTAGGCCACCTTCTGAACCTAGATTCAATGATAAATCTGGTAAAGTTGATAACAATTGGACAATGAGACCCCCAGTACAATGTTGGGGATGTGGAGGGCCACATTACGTTAAAAATTGTCCTCATCGGAAGGGCACTGAAAAGGTTTCACAGATCCATGAAGCATCTACGATAGGCGATGTGGCCCAGAGCATTCCGAAAATTAATGCCACTCTCGAAGACCATCAGGCCGAATACCAGCTAACAATGGTGGAGTTTGAAGGTAAGATCTTTAATCATGCTGTATTTGTTTTAATTGATCCTAGAGCTACGTTAAGTTATGTGAGTCCTAAGATTGTGGAACAATGTAAATTATAGTCTGTCAAGTTTAAAAACCCTTGGCTAGTACAACTAGCAATAGGGGCGAAGAAATGTGTGTTACCCAAGGTCAATAATTTCCCTTTGAAAATAGTAGGTTAGCCTTTGATGGAAAATCTAAACATACTTCCCCTTGGGTTGTATGATGTGTTGATAGGCATGGACTGGCTGGAAAAATGCTAGTCCATTATAAACTGTAAAACAAAAACTATCTGCTACAAGAATGAACTGGGAGAACAACAGGAGATACAAGGCATCATGAGGCTAGTATAAATTCGGCCAATAATTGCCTCTCAACTGGCAAAGTGTATCAAGAAAGGCTGTCAGGTGTATGTTATTTAAGTTGGTTATGCCATCTCAAAGGATAAGACTGCCACCTTGGAAAGTATTCCAATGGTTCAAGAATTTGCAAATGTGTTTCCTGAAGAGATACTAGGACCGCCGCCCAAGAGAGACATAGATTTCACTATTGAATTGGTGCCAGGAGCAGCCTCGGTGTCTCGATCTCCTTATTGTTGAGCACACCAGAACCAACAGAACTAAAAATGAAATTGCAGGAGTTGTTGGATAAAAATTATATTTGGTCCAGCATGTCGCCCTGGGGAGCCCCCATGTTGTTCGTCAAAAAGAAGGATGGAACCCTTCGTATGTGCATGGACTACCGTCAACTGAATAAGTTGACAATCAAGAAAAAGTACCCTTTACCCCGTATTGATGAACTTTTTGACCAAATAAAATGGCCATCTTATTTTCAAAAATTGATTTACGATTGAAATACCACTAGATCAGAATCAAAGAGGAAGATATAGCCAAAACTTCCTTTAGGACCCACTATGGGCACTACGAGTTCATGGTATTACCCTTTGGGTTAACCAATGCCCCCGTGACCTTTATGTGTTTAATGAACAGCATATTGCATCAGTATTTAGACAAATTTGTGTTAATTTTTATTGACAACATACTGATATATTCTTAGAACATTGAGGAACACAAGGAACACCTCAGACTGGTATTGTAAACTCTCCGGGAACATCAATTATACACCAAATATAGAAAGTGTGATTTCTTTAAGGAACAAATTCAGTACTTAGGACATATTGTTACTAAATATGGAATTGCGGTGAATTACTAAATATAAGATCCTTTATGGGATTAGCAGGTTACTATAGACAGTTTGTGGAAGGATTCTCTAGAGTGGCCTATCCTATCACCTCCCTGCAGAAGAAGGGGAAAATTTTTAAGTGGACCACAGAATTCCAAAAAAGTTTTGAGCAACTCAAGCATCTGCTCACCACTGTACCTATATTAAGCATAATAGATCCAGGTAAGGACTATGTGGTGTGCAGAGATGCGAGTAAGGAAGGGGTAGGAGGAGCACTGATGTAGGAAGGTAATGTAATCGCCTATGAGTCTAGGAAATTAAAGGAACATGAGCAGAAAAATTCCACCTATGATTTGTAGTTGGCAGCTATAATTCACGCTTTAAAGATGTGGCATCACTATCTGATGGGAAAAAAGTTTATGTTGATGACAGACCATCACAGCTTGAGTAGTTACTTTAATCAACCTACCTTAAATGCCAGGCAAGCTCGGTGGGTAGATTTCCTGAGTGGATTTGATTTCGAGATAAAACATCTAAAAGGGAAAGAGAACCGGGTAGCAAACACTTTAAGTCAAAAGGTACATTGCCTCTACGAAATTTCTTGCAACGAAGGGTAGACTACCTTCGATGAAATGATTAAAAAAGCAGCAGAATAGGATCTAAAATATCAGCAAATAGGACAGCAAGTTCAAAATCCAACTGGTAGTGAATATCAACAGGGATATGTGATGGATGCTGCCGGCATGCTGAGCTATAAAAAAAGACTATATGTGCCCAACCAGAGTAACATTAAAAGTTTGATTCTAGATGAATTTCATAAAATTCCCTACGTAGGAAAATCGGGGAACCAAAAGTTGATTACCGCACTCCAGAAGGAGTACTATTGGCCTGGCATGAAAAAATATGTAGCAGAAAATTTGACACGTTGCTTGGAATGCCAACAAGTCAAAACTGAACATCAGCACCCTGCTGGGTTGTTGCATCTGCTACCAATTCCAGAGTGGAAGTGGGAAACCATCTCTATGGATTTTATAACAGGATTGCCCAAATCCAAAAGAAACAACGACTCCATCATGGTGGTGGTAGACAAATTAAGCAAATCAACTCATTTTGTACTAGTACAATCCACTTTTAGAGTGGTACAGATTGCCAATATCTTTACACAAAAAAATTTTAGGCTGCATGGGTTACCAAAAACTATAATTTCTAACCGTGATGTAAAATTTACATCAGCTTTTTGGAGAACTCTGTTTGAGGGGTTGGGGACTCAATTAAATTTTAGTACCACCTATCACCCTCAAACAAACAGACAAACAGAACGGGTGAATCAAGTAGTAGAAGACATGCTAAGGTCATATGTAATGCAACAACCATCGAAATGGGAGGACTATCTACACTTGGTCAAATTTTCATACAACAACAGCTATCATACTTCCTTGTAGATGAGCCTGTTTGAAGTGTTGTATGGATGGAAATGTCGTACACCCTCCAGTTGGGGGGGACCAGAGGACAAGCTGATGTTGGGACCCGAAATGTTAAAAGAGATGGAAGAAATGGTCAAGAAGGTACAAACCAACTTAAAGGAAGCCCAAGATAGGCAAAATAATTTCGCCAACAAGAAGAGAAATTTTCGAGAATACCAAGTAGGTGACCATGTGTATGTGAGGATACGAGCTAAAAGAAGTATGTTACAATGGAGTGGGTGCACCAAACTGGCACCTTAGATTTGTGGACCATTTCAAATCTTAGCGAGAGTTGGGTTGGTGGCATACCAGCTCACCCTACCAAGCCATATTCGGGTCCACAATGTCTTCCATGTGTCAATACTAAAAAGATACATTTATGATCCTAAGCACATAGTTAGTTGGCATGATATACAAGTAAGGAGGTATCTTAGGTAGGCCAATTAATTTCGATATTAAAGGAAAAATTGACTTAAGTTTTGTTTCTTTCAAGTCGAGCCGAAAGGACAATTCTTGGTTGAGCCGCTGAATATACTCGATCGGAGAGAAGTAATGCTATGGAAACGAGCCATCACCCAGGTTGAAGTGTAATGGCAGCACTTTGGGCCAAATGAGGCAACTTGGGAGGATGAACAGCTCATGAAAGTGGCATATCCAAGATTGTTTGTGGCCTGAAAATATTGGGATGATGTTTGATTTCAGGGGGGGAAGATGTAATGTCCCTAGAAAAATTGTAAATATCTTTATTTTACCACAGTAAGAAACAAACTGGATAATTATTGTTGTTATTGTTTGAGTTAAACAATATTGTTAATTATTGAAATAGGAAATGGTTTGAGTGATAGCAGACCTTGTAACTTCTCATAGAAGGAAGTTGGAAAAAGGAAGTTGCCGGAAAAACCCTAACTACCTCCCCTAGCTGTGAAGTGGTCCAAAAGAAAGAGGAGTGAGGGCAAGAAAAACCGTGCTGAAATGTCAGACGGTAAGGGGAAAATGCTAATTCTGGTAATGACCAGATAGCATAAGCACTGAGTGTGAAAACTTGCAGAAGACATAGGTCTTACGAGCAAGCTTGGGGGTAGATTTGGTCCTGAAGGAAAATCTCATGGACGGGTGGTTGAAAAGCGGCAGATAACAAAGGTGACTTCTACCATTGAGTTTTCTACTTCTTAGAAACTCAGGTAAGCAGTACCCTCTATAACTAATCTGTTGCACAGCTGAATTTATGAGTCTTTATGTGTGAATGGAAAAGAAGGAGCCTTTACTCCGAAAAGATATTTGAAACCATTAACAGTAGGGATATAATTTATACAAAACTGGTTATTTAAATGCAGGAAAATAAGAAAAAAAAATAGAAATGAATGACTGATTTAGAACTGATTAATTTACATTGTGGATGACCTTGACCACAGGATTGTTATCTGAGTAGAATTTATTATCTTATTTTCTAGAAAATTTATTGCAGAGAAATTAATTGTTTGTACTGAATTGGTTAATAATCCCTTATAGCAAAACTGTGCAAATTTAAGAACTGAGAACAAATTTGACTAACACCCAAGTCTTTAGGCAAGAAGAGAAGGAACACTGGAAATTCTAGTGCCATGAAAGAGGAAAAGATTAATTTCTTGGGTTAGAAAACACATAGTTATGTCCTTGAAAACTTAAGCAAGTTCAATTAGGTAGACATGGCCATTGTGACCGGGAAGAAATAAGAGTATTTACGCCAAAGCCGAACTGGGTAAGGCGAAGATTGCTAGTTAATGAACAAAAAATCTGTAAAACCCTTCCTGAAAACCCTATACAGTTACGAAATCCTACAGAAAATACATCATTGACAAAGTTATGAAACCCTACAGCAAATATATCATTAACAGAGTTACGAACCCTACAGCAAATACATCATTGATAGAGTTATGAAACCCTACAGCAAATATATCATTGACAGAGTTACATTCTCAAAAAAGTAACCAAAGCTTCATGATACATAATCAACGGATGGATCCTGCTACTCTATTCCACCGAAATAAATTCCAACAATATTTAAACTCAGAGCCACAATAGTAGGAAAGCTCTAGTCTTTTAAAGAAAGCGATACAGTGTTCACATAGGATTATTTCACTCACATAAAACTGTACAAAACGAGCTGTGCACAAAAGAGTAGCATCAATAATCCTAAAAAGCTCATAATTATTCGCATAGTAGTCAAAATAAAACATAAATATATTTCAAAATAAACCCACGTCATCTTGGCAGGAAGAAAACTTAAATGGCTTCAGCTGAAAAGTATGTTGCTACAAGAAGTACCAGGTCAAGACCAGAACCTAAACCTGGAACAATTACATCGGTGCGGCCTTAGTTTATGGGCCAGATGCTAGCTGAAACCCTCAGCAAAACACAGAAAATATGCATACAATTCTTAATATAACAGTAGACATTCTCCAGTAAAAGGAGTCTAACAAGTTGTTTGCCAAAAGTCTTCCACTTATCTTCAGAAACCAAAATACAAGAACTAGTGCAACTCTCGAGAATTGATGCAAGTAGCCACAATTTATTTCCAAGTGTTCCTTTGCTATCAACAAGCACCAGGACCGCCGACAAGCTTACTCGAAAACCCTTGAGAGTAGGAGGCAATAAGCAAAGCCACAAACATCATTAGCAACAGCTCAAAACCCTCGGATCCACTTCCTTTATTCCTACGGAAGAATGTATGGAAACTGTATCAGCAATAGGACTGGTTAACCAGAGACAACTGAACATTTGCAAAAAACAAAAACCTAAAGATACTCACCTAAATAACTTAATGGATGTCAAACATTCCGTGGGGAAAAATTCCACTCCGCTACTGATATCTTTCAACCACATCGTAAACTAGAGTCTACAGGCCAAGAAAACCAGCGAGAGGAGAAGGAGAACTGGATCGCGTGCCAAGGAGCAAGGAAGCACAATGAGGCGTAACTCCAGCAAACAAGGTTGAGCAGCCTCCTAGAAAGTGCCTAGCCCTAGGATCAAAATCCCAAATCCTCCACCGTCGATGCGACGAGAGACGTAAGGTGACCAAATGTAGAAGGACGAGTCTATTGTGCCACGTTACCATGACAGAGCAGAAAATTAAATGTAAAAACCAGTGGATAGTTAGCTGGAGTGTGAAACTGGTGTGAGTCCTTGGTAAAATTTAGCGCCAAATAAATGTGACTGTCTACAAACAGTGAATAAGACTACCCGATTTGCATGGAATAAAATGTTTCCCAATTATCAGAGTCTTAACTTGAGAGCAGTTTAAAGATTTGTATGCTATATTTATGCCATGAATTATTGCTAAGTGATGTGTGGATTACCATGTAGAATTTGTATTTTTTTATGTATTTTTTTTTTAAATATAATATGTAAGTGATGGAGACATGACAATAGATCATTTTAAGAGAGAGCAAGAAGAAAATTTCTGTGCAGTGAGGAAGTGAAGGAGATTAACAAGAAGGAGTTTTGCAGATTAAAGAAATATTTGTATGAACGATGGCGCTCTCGGCTAAGGGTTTCGGGTTTGCAGGTGTGTCCCTGGACGGCGCGGCCAGTTCATGGCTCCCCCTCTTGGTGCTTCGCCTTTCAGGCTTCGTCCCTGTGGATGGCAAGCTTCACCTCCGTCTGATTCCAAGCTGCTCTGTTCGAGTGCAGGTTCCCACCGACGGTGGGACGTTTTTCATAACTGGAGCAGTCTTCAGGCTCGGCCTCTTCCGTGAAGTCACTTTCTGTTCTCCCTGCGGGGTTTTATTCTTGGCCAAGAAAGAAGACCGCTCCTTGTTTGTGGTTCAGAAGAAGTTCCCTCAGTACCAGGGCTTCGTCTCTTTCTTTTTGCGGCTTCCTGGCCCAGGCTCGGTTCCTCTCCCTCAGAACCGCTCATGGGCGGGAAGTGAGACTTCTTGTTACCTCTCTCTTCCTAAGCTTCAGCTTCCATCCGCTCTCCAATCAGGCAGTGGTAGTCTGGAATTAAAACTGCTTCCAGATTTTCTTGCTCTTAAATCTTCTGAAATATGCCTGCGCAGGAAGGATGCGCGGCAAGTGTTTGTCGAAACACCACAGAGAGTTATGGTCTCTGGGGGCAGGGCTCTTAGACACAGATGAGAGACTCAGCCTCAGCGGATAGTCCAGACTCTGCCCGGCCTAGATAATAGGGATATGGCATGCTTCAGAGTCATTGGGCCTCACCTAAGGACTCTCTACGCCTGCTGCCCAGCGCAGGGATTTAAGAAACAGGCACAGTTTGGGCCCCTGACAAGCTGTGCTTGTACCAGCGTTTTCCCATCTCAGTCTGGCAGAGAACAGCAAATGCCGAAGCATTCCGAGTCTTTCCAGATCCTAGTAAAGCTCCTCTCAGGCAAAACTATGCTTCAGTGGGTGAGCCCTTCTGATCTTGTACAAGACCTCAAGCAAGCACTGAACCTTAGGACGGGGACTCCTTCGGCTTATCAGAGGCTCCTCTTCAAAGGTAGACAACTTGAAGATCTCTTGCCCCTGTCATTTTATAATATTCAAAGAAATTCTGCCATCTTTCTTTCCCTTCGTTTGAGAGGGGGGCCGGCTGGACAGTCATCTTCAGCAGCAGCTTTCTCTTACAAAGATGTTGTCCATGCCCAGAAACCCAAGAATGCAGCTCCACCAGTCCAAGGTCCAAAACCTTTTTTGGTGGACAAGCTGGAGGAAATCCCCTCCATTGAAATATTGCATCCAACCATGGACAGGCAGTTCCAACTGTTTGCCGAAAAAGGCATTATTTGTAGGTTCAACGGTCTATGGCCACGCACAGCAGATCTCTACAAATGGGTTCACTCCAACTGGACCAACAACTGCAAGGTTCTGCTCTGTTCTAAGGGCTTCTTCATTGTGATTTTTGTTGACAGTGAGGATTATCAAAGAGCTTTAACTGAGGTCCCTTGGTTTTGGGACTCAGCGGGTCTTTTTTTAACACCCTGGTTCCCAGATTTTGATCCCTCTACGGCCACCATCACCAAACTCCCCATCTGGGTCAGACTTCCCAACCTCCCAGCTCATTTATGGCACTTTGCTGTGTTTGAAGGAATCGATAACAAGCTAGGCCGCCATCTAGCCACAGACACCTCCAGAGGGGAAAAAGGCATCTACACCTTCGCAAGAATCTGTGCAGAAATAGACATGAGCAAAGGATTACCAGATCAGATCGTTCTCAAGATTGGAGACTTCCATTGGACTCAGACCCTAGATTACGAGAACACAGCGTTCCGTTGCTGAAACTGCCATCTTACAGGGCACCTTCACAGATCGTGTCCAGCGATTTCAGCCCAAAAGAAGAAGGCGGCTCCCAAGCCGAAATCCAAAAGCTGGAAGCCTTGTGACCCGCCCCCCATGGATGACTTCAGTTCCAGCTCTGATGATGAGGAAGAGAGCAAGGACGGGATGGAGGATTCGCCTGCACAGGACCCGCCCCCAACAGGTCCTGTGGAGTCCTCTGCCCCTCCTCTCTCGCAGAAACGTACTCTTGAGACATCTCCTTCGGATTCGGACAAGGAGATCTCTCCGCCAGCACAGATCAGTGTGCAAGTCTTTCCATCCAAGCCGGATCATCTTGGATGGGTCAAAGTTGGTAAGACGAAAGGCAAAAAGGGCCGAACTGAGGTTCCCACCCATGTTGGGTAGAACCCCTTCTCGGGCTCTTGTCTCTTAGTTAGCCTGTTTGTTTCTTGGTCAGCGCTGCTCTTTTCCTGTCTACTCCTCTAGGCCGAGGTGGATAGTTCATCCTTGCCAGCGGCCCACTTTCTTAGGGGCTCTGTAGGAAGTCTTTTGGTCCAATTGTCATGTTCTCAGCAAAGCTTCGGGCTTCAATCTACCCGGGCAGTCCCTTTGTACAATATTTTTGTTTTCTTAATACAAATGCTTACTTACAAAAAAAAAAAAGATGGAGACATGACAATAACATACAAAAAAAAAAAATACAAATTTAATTTTTATACATTTTACTAATTAAATTTAAATTTAAAATTCTAAAAAATAATAATGGGAAACATGAATTTTAATTTATAACTATTATTTATATTTTATATATATTTTGTATTTCTATATTTAAAATGATATTATATTTAATTATATATATATAAATTTATTAATTATATTTATTAAGTTTTACATATTTATTAATTATATGTTAAATATCACAGTATATCAACCTGAATATTATATTATTATTATAATATATATATATATTATATGTATATATATTAAAAAAAAAATTACAATATAGAAAGTGAATTGAATCTATTATTATTTTATATTTTTTAATTATGTCAATATTATATTGTTTTATTATTATTTTTGATCTAATATTTCATTTTGAGACACTACAACATCAGTCCCATATTGAGCCAATGGATAGTACAATATCTCCCCATATTGGGCCTACATTTAAATGTTTGCCCTTATTTATTAAAACTACAACATCGCTTCCATATTAAGAGGATATTTAAATGTTTGCACTTATCTATGGACACTATAATATCTCTCCTATAGCTAACTATATGATTTATTAACATTTATATTGTAACAAATAAATAATTTTAATTTAAGTAATACTAACTTAGTCAAAGGATGATGTTATCTTTTAAAATATGATTGGCCCTATAAAATACTCGAGATCGGTCAAGGGTTTAGAGGGATCAACCTCTTCTCTGAATGCAAAAATTCAACCTCTTTTCTGAGTGCAAAAATTAATAAAAGTTTGCACCTCAAGCAATTTTCCATTATTATTTTATTTAATTTGACGGGTCAAAATGTTTAGATACATATATAACATGACATTACGACATGGAGAGTGTCTCCCATCCCATATATATATATATATATATATATATATATAGAGAGAGAGAGCGAGAGAGAGAGAGAGAGAGGTATTTTCAGTATACCATAATATAACATGACATTACGACATGAGGGTGAAGATCCATGGTTGAAAATCTTGTTATATTTTAAGTATTATGTTTTTATGTTCTTACTAATGAAATTTAAATATGGTTACAAAATTATTATTTTAATTTATATGATAAATTGGTTCTTAATTTATAGCTAATGTGTATATCTTATATAATTTAATGTGATAGAGTTATAATTTTTTTCTTTTAGATTTAATCAAAAAATGTTATAAAATTAAATTCAAATAAAACATTTATAAAATATTTTGATTATGAAATGAGAGATGGTTTTTTGGGCATGTTGTATTGATGAGCCATGGTATTATAACAAAGTTTATTTACAAGTTTAAAATATCTATGGAAAATTTAATTCATATATTATGATTTTCTTTTATCTAAAAAATTATGTAGAAACTCTTTGTAGATTCAAACTGTTAATTGTAATTTACTAAAACAATAGAATTAAATATACTATAATCATCAGCGGAAACAATTAAACGATCACAAAATCACGAAGCATACAAGAGAAAGAATTCGATCAACACATTACACATTGATTTCTTGGGGAAAGCCACAGCTAAAAACACCTGCTATCTATATATTGCATTAGTCAAAAAATATGTGAAGGTTACAATGATTTTCTCAAGCCCGAGCAACCTTTGCACTATCTCTATCTATCTCACAATTTCCTAGACAAGCTCAGGCCAATAATTAACCAATTTTATGCTTTCCCAAGTCCCTATTTCCTTGCCTTGTTCCTCAAGAAATTATCCCCCTATTAATTAGGAAAATTCCTCAATTGGAATTGTGTAATCCTCATAAGCATTCCTCTTGCTGCATGCACCACTTATACAATTCATATGATTATACAACTAATAGTACACTATCCCTGAACTCCAACCTCAACTAGGTATTTCTCTGATCTGACATGCATGAGTTAATTATGAGTGAATCATCAGTTTACTGTTTGATCACTAGAGGCACCACCACACTCCAACACAAGCAGCACCACACTACTAGACCTCCCACTAGTTCCTCCAATAGTTGGAACTAGTTTAACTGACTTTAACTCAGTTAAACTGAATTAATTAATTGCAACTCAAAATAAACTCAACCAGGGCTCCTATAAAGTAGAACACACTCTACATGATTCAAGTTAGACCCTCAACCCAAATTAACTAAGCGGAATAAGTCAAATTAACTTAGTTAACTAACAAAAGTTGTCATGAGATGTGGAATTACAATTTTATTCCCAATTTAATTCAAGGACAAAATTAAATTGGGATTTTCTTATTGCATTTTCAACACTCCCTCTCAACAAGAAAGGGATTATCTACTACCCCGATCTTGCCTCTATGAAACTCAAATTTGAATCTTGACAATGCCTTTGTAAAAATATATGCATTGTCTTCCTCTATAGAAATATACTCCATCAACATAATTCTCCTCTGCACATAATCTCATAAATGGTGATACCGAATGTCGATATGCTTGGACCAATCATTAAAATTTGGATTCTCTGAGAGTTTGATACAGCTTTGATTGTCACAGTAAATCACAGTAGGATCCATCTGCTGACCAAATAACCCAACAAGGATCTTCCTCATCTAGATAGTCTCACAAGTTATTTGACTAGCAGCCATGTACTTTGCTTTTGTTGAACTGAGTGCAACTGATATCGCTTTCATGTTGTACCAAAAAATCGTTACTCACCCTATACTGAAGATTCCCTTTGACATTCTCTTCCTTTCGGATGGACTCCCTGTGCAATCTATATATGTGAAGCCTTGCAGCTTCACTCCCTTTGTTCGTCTATACCAAAGACCAAACTAAGTGGTGCCTATGAGGTATCTCAACCCATGTTTAGTTGTCTTCCAATAGAGTTTGGTTGGCTTAAACATTGCTTGACTAATTTGGTAACTGCAAAACATATGTTTGGTCATGTGTTCACCAAATACATAAGTGAACCCACAAGTTGCCTGTAAATAGTAGCCTCCACTACTTCACCTGAAGTAGCATCTTCCTTCCTCCAATTTCCTGCTAAAGGAGTCTCCATGTGTTTTCTTCTCTCCATGTGGAACCTCTTCAGTATCTCATTGGCATACTTTCCCTGAGAGACAGACAATTATGCATCTCCTTTCCATACTTCCATACCAAGGAAATGATACATGAACCCCAGGTCCTTCATCTCAAATTCTCTTGTAAGGTCCTCTTTGCAAGATTTTACCAGATTCTAAAAACCTGTTAGAATTAAATCATCGACATATAATACTATAACTAACAATTTACCTTCAACCACAATATGGCAAAGGTTAGCATCTGCTTCACTTTTGGTGAAGCCCAACCTGGTGAAATAGTTTTCAATCCTAGTGTACCAAGCACAGGGCACTTGTTTCAGTCCATACAATGCTCGCTTGAGTCTACACACATGCAACTCCCTGTTGAAGGTCTCAAATCCTTTCGGCAACTCAATATACACCTCTTCCTCAATCATACCATTGAGGAATGTTGTCTTCACATCCATCTGATGTATCTTCCATCCCATCTGCACTGAAAGTGATAGAATAGATATGATTGAAGAGTACCTTGCTACTGGAGAAAATGTCTCCTCATAATTGATTCCCTCCACCTGAGAGAACCCTATGGCCACAAATATGGCCTTGTGTTTCCCCACACTCCCATTTTCTGCTTGCTTTTCCTTGTAAATCCATCTAGAACTCACCACTTACTTTTTTGTTGGTCTTGGGACCACTTCCCAAATATTTTTTTTGATAATGGAGTCATACTCTTCTAACATGGCATCAACCCATACTAGTTTCTACACTGCTTCCTCGAATGAGGATGGCTCAATCTCTACACTCTCTCTTATGAGAGCCATGTAGCCAATGTACCAATATGGTGACCTCCTCTGTTTGCATTGTGATGTGGGTGCTCCTAAATTCTCTCTAGCATCATGCATCAATCTTCCAGCCTCTCTGATGTGTTTCCTTCGATCTCTGGAAGTCTTTGCATGAGTGGGTGCTTCCACTCTCTTCTCCTCTACATGTGACTGCTCCACATCATCCTAAGGTTCTTCCTTTGGAGGTAAAATATCCTCTTCTCCATGTAACTAAAGCTCCCTCTCAAGGGAACATCTTGTTAGAGTCGGTCTGGTCAGTCCTCCGTTAGAGACCAAAACTCTTTATGCATTTCATTTTTAGGTGTCTCACTCCATTCACCCAGTTGCATTCCGCTAGGGGCATGCCATAATCTGAAGGAGAAGGTCATGGTAATCATTCCCCCTCATGTTTGGCTCCTGCTGGCTCAGGTCTTTTGTCAATAATCATCAAAGTCCATGACACTCAAGTTTGGTCCTTTAAAGGACAAAAGTCATTTTCTATGTCTAGGTCTAGGGATTCATCAATTTGGTCTTTGAACATGTCCAGTAATGCCATGCAAGCTAGAGAGAGGCCCTTACACAGTTATGGTTCAGAGAGCTTCATTGTCATGTGGATAAACTTCAACTCTTTTTCAAAACTCCGTTTTGAAGAAAAGTCAAACAGTGTCATTTATGACAAAATTTTCAAAAAATTTGTCAATTGATTTCTTCAGATGCAGTCATGGTCTCCATGGCCAAATGTCCTGTCGTGCAATCCCTGCAAAGAGTGACGAAAATTTCATCATTTGAGCTAAAATTTCAAAGGGAAAGTGAGAATCAATGTGTTTTAAAGTCAGTGAAAAAAGTGTCAAACACAACATTAGAAAAATGGGTTTTCAAGGAAGCAAAAATTAAACCCATCTCTTCCAGGCTATATATACAAGCTTTCATCAAAACCAAAGGCATTGTGCTAATCCAAGCCTTGGAGAAATGTTGCAAAGGTGTGAGAGTGCAATTGTGAGTGTTTGAGGGAGTTGGAGGCATTTTCAAGCAGCGTGGCGCATATACCCAGGAGTGCAGCACACATAGAGGGTGCAGCGTACACAGAGCATGCTCGTAGTTCAGACTTTACACAGGCGTGGTGCATACCCAGGGCGTGGCGCATACCCAGGGCGTGGCGCACTGGGCTTTGCACGCGGTGCACACAGACCAAGGGCCGAAACAAGTGCCCAATCACTTCAAAGTTTTGGTGAAGCCCATCAAATTGAAAGGTAGGCCTTATAACATCACTTGTTCATCAACTTTATCAATAATATGATGGTTTATACCAATGTTTGAATGCAACCAAATGCATAAAATCAACCATAAGAAATAACCAAGAAAAATGATGGCTCAGGTTGCTAAAGTGTGTTGTTAGTGCCAAGGTTCCATTCCACCCATCATTTTCCCCTCACCTATCATTTTTTTCATCCTCCCTTTCTCATTTTTCATAATATCCCTGCCCTAAATTATCACCCAACCCTCTCCCCTATCCTTCCATTATTTGGTGAACATGACACCCCAAACCCTACCTTGTTAAAACCCCAAACCCTACCCTATCAAAATACCCAAACTCCTCCCATATCCCTAAACAAATTTCTCCCTATAAACCCTATTCTGATTACATTACTCCCTTCCTAATACTCCCTGTTTCATTGTTCCCCTTGGTGACAGATATCACAAAGGCACCCTGCCTCAAACCATCATCAAAGGGCAGCCTAGGTACAGTATACACAGTAGTCATGGCTTCACAACATTCATCGGAGTATGAGATGGAGACATAGTGATTGGTGAAAGTGAACAAGGACAAGTACATGCTCAGGTACATGAAAAACCATTATTCTGCACGCAATCATGTTTGCAAGGCACAAATAAGGAATTTGAAGGCAAAATTGAGCAAAGCAACAAAAGAGACAAAAGAGGCAAAAGTGAAAGATCGGCTTCGAATATTGGCTGAAGCTTCTTTGGCCCAGCATAGTGCCACTTAGATAACCTCCAGCCCAAATTTCAAGAAATTTGGGACAATTTTGGTCACATGGAAACTTTTTGGTACAAACACAGGTTTTTTCTCTATACGCGCCACGCCACCGGCGCGACATGTAGGATTAGTAGCTCCAAATGAGAAATGGTTTCCATTTTTGGATTCAACATGCAAAATCATGACTACTGGAACTTGGGAAAGAAATTTGGGCATGATTTGAGTCTCCAGGAGGTCAAAACACCCAAAACATGGCCTCGCTGCCCCTATTTTGACACACAGGAAGCAGTCTTGGGAGAATGAAGATTTGGAGGGGCAAATGAGCTCCAAATTCAAAAATTCCACTTGGGTTAGAAAGTAGACAGAATAGGATTTCTAACAAGCACACTTGGGCACATTTTTGACGCCTGAAAGTGCCTCAAAATTGGCCTCAAAGTGGCACGGCACATACATAAAAGGGCGCGACACATATAGGAAAAAAGGCCCAAAATACCTCTGTTTCATGAAATTTTGCTTTGCGAATTTTCATAAGTGGGCCCTCACATCTACACTTCACTTTTTTGGCACCAAAGGTGGCATATAAAGTATTTTCACTCCAAATGGGCATCTATCCAAGTGGTAAAGGAAGGCAAAGGGTCACCCAAGCCATTTGTCATGTTTGTGGCGCTGCACCTGTAGCTGATGTTTGGCTCTCCACCTTCATTTTGTAATGATTCGAGTAACTCCCCAACCCTTGGGCGTTCTATCTCTTCATGGCACATTCTATATATTGTATGCAAACTATTTTCAAAGGGTTGGTTGGGCCTGTAACTTCTGGGAGACTGTGGAAAAGAAACTTTTTTCTGCATTGTATATTTTACAGAGGATTAATGAAAGGCAGTGGCTCTGTTTCATGAGATTCATGTGGTTGTGAGTGTAGCAAATGTGTCTCTTATGTTTCATATGTATCTTGTTATGTTTCATAGTTCATTTCATATTCATTTCCAGTGAAATTTTCTGAGTTAGATAAGGTAGAATTCAATTTTATTGCTCTGCCTGTGGGAAAAATTTCATGTTCAGTGTTCTTCTTCTGTTGAAAAGGATTCATGTTGCCCATGCCCTTTTCACCCTCCTAAGAAATCTCTCCATTCCACGTTTCTTTCAAACTAAATTGTTGGACTCTCCACCTATCTTGCCTCACGAAGTAATATGTGCCTTTGTATTAAGTTCTCTGTTTCATTGAGGTCCATTGGTCCCATACCATCCTAGAAACACAATCATTCATAAAAATCACTCCTTGTATCCATATTCACTTACTATCCTAAGAAAAATATTCCACTATAAGTCATCTCAGGCCATTCCATTTATCTATTCACTGAGTGTGACTCGAGAGAGCCCTCTCCTATTCTAGTAGGGCTAGCTACGAGACTGAGCGTGGTTTATGGTTACCCTGAATTTTGCCTTCTTTCAGCCTAAGGCGGATTTAGGTGCTAACACATCTCACGGCCTTCTCCTCATCGAACTTCAAGTCTCTATGAACCATTGTCATCTTGTGAGATGGAAGGCACACCTGATAGTTATGAGGTGTTGTTGTGGCTAGCAACAACCCCCCTTCTTATTTGGTGTTATTACTAATACCAAATAAGTGGGGACCCTTAGTCAAAAATTTAAAAAATCAATTAGTGCCTATATTTCCTTTTTCAATAAAACTTACCATCAAAAACTTAAGAAAATACCCTCGAAAAATCTAAAAAAGCTTAAGTTTTATGATAAAATAGAATTATTCCTTAGTAAATATTGCATAGCAAAAGGATAACAAGATACCTCCTTGCAAACTAAATTCAAAGACTGCGAGATCGCGATATGGGACTACAAACATATGTCACATTGCATGCATCAAAGACTGCTTATGCTCAAAAAACTTTAAACCGTCGATATGCGATGACTCATATCGCAAATCGCATTTCACAGAAAACAGATTAACAAAAATTGCCATATGTCACATTTCTCTGATATTGCGATATTGTGATATTGCAATTTTGCAATAGAGTGGCAATGCGATAATGCGATATAGCGAGCTAGTAACCATGCGATTCTGCGATGTTGCGATCTGTGATATTGCGAAGAAAATCGCAAAATCGCTTCATTGTAGATCTTTCGAGCTCGTGGTTCAAAAAAGTATTTTCCATAAACCGATACCTGGTTATGCGCTTTAATGCTAATTAATGAGTTAGTTGCTAGTTATTAATGGAATATGGTTTCGTGGTTATCGAAAAAGTCATTTCACGTAAGGTGGTATATTTTATACACCTTCGGCATTTAAAGCTTTCCCGTCACCTTTCCTTACCATTATTCTCACTTCACTTGTAAATTGCAGGAACGGAGAACAGAGAAATATACGAAGCAGTACGTAGGATATCATGGGAAAGAAAGGCAAAGCTACAAGCTCTGAAGAGAAGGAAATGGCACCCTTGTATACAGACACCGCCTGTAATAGAGACGCTGGTATTGCTACCTGGGAAGGCGTGTACAATCTACTTGAGGAAGAGAATCCCAGAGTAACGGAGGTCGAGGCTACTGTAGGCTCACATAGTTCTTCCGAGGCATCCATTACAGAGCTAGTTTGTTCATTCTTACACAGGATAGCGGTGAAGCCCAAAATTCTCCCATACATGGACATGATTAAATGGATATTGGATAGTGTCAATATCAGGAATAGAAAGTTTAAGACTCAGGGTCAAGGACTCATTGGCTCATTCGCTGCACAAGATTTGAAGCTCATGTATCATTTACCAGAGCCGCAGGTGACCTATAACAAATAGTTCATGGAGAAATTTGCAAAATAAAATCAAGACCTGGCAAAAACAACCAAAGACTGGTCGAGGAGGGACGAACTGCTAAAGAAGGATAAACATCGTATGTACAGTAGTGGTTCTCTCACCTCCCTGTATTGCTTTACTACTGCCATGCTCTATAGAATTTTTGGAATGCCAGACATTAACAAATTTTCATCTGAATGGCTACCATTATTGGATGCCGCCATGGATGCTATTATTGTGGATTGGGCTAAAATATTGTCCGATAACCTAGTCAAGGCCATTGTAAATTACCGGTCTAAAAGAACTGTTTCTCGGAGAATTTATCCCCCTTTTTACTTATCTGCTTATGTGATGGATGTGATATGTTATGTTTTTAAGTTTCCTGTGATGGGTTGGAAATGGACAACTCAAGACCCCTTACCCATTCATATCTATCATAAAGAATTGTGGGACTCTAAGTTCACTCCGCACTTCTACAAGATTTTTCATGGAATCATGTTGCCCATGTACAGAATGTTGTATGATAAATATGCTCCAAGATGTTCTCCTGAAGAAAAAGTAGACATACTCCCTGTCGGGAGATGGTTCCGGGAAGAACTATTTACATATGTCAGGGTATTCGGAAGTTCTGTGTCCCCTCACATCTTACCTTTGTACATCCCTGATAAACTCATGGCACGAGAAATTGCTTATCAAACCTACGGAGAAGGAGGTTTGACAAAAGATTTGAAAGACAAAAAGAAGGCTATTTGGCCACAATTTCCTGTAGCCTGTGGGGCCTTTTCACTATTTGATGTAGGCCATGCATTCATAGAAGTAAACAACATAACGTGTTTACAATTATTCAAGTTTTCAGGAAGATCGTTCGACCCTCATGAAATTGCTAGGAATTTCACTACTGCAGTCAAAATAAAGGTGTTTTCTGGAGAAGATGATCTGTTCAATGACATATTCCAATAGAAAAGCACACTTGAAGAAATATGCATTTGGCCCAAATGCGATTCTCTCCAGAAGAATTTCAACAGTTCATGATATACAGGGAAAAGAGGTTAGCTAGTATTCCTTTGGAAAAACTACTCTTAGAACCCGTAAGGGAACCAACTCCGAGTGTTAGCCTTAGTGGAAGTTTAGGCACAGACATATCTAAATCTAAATCTGGGAAAGAAACCCCTGAACATTCCAAGAGATCAGAAAGTGAGCATGGTAAAAGTTAGGATTCAGTGAAGGATACCACCCAATCAAAAGAGCTCTCACAGCAACAGGTTTTTACCTCCCCACAAACAGATCCTTCCCCTATCATCGTTCATCCATCATCAAATAGAATCAAACTAGATAAAGAATGGGAGACCTTCAATGAGTTGATCAATCTAGAGGGGCCAAGTACAAAGACACCTGCAAGTGATGTACAGGCAACAGAAGATATAATCACATGAACAATTAGCAATGTCCTAGAGATGGAATATATTCCCATCACCCCATCCTCTGAACTCATCCTCAAGATAGAAGAAATTCCTCCTCTTGATGTATTTTATAGTCCGCAACTTAAGGCAATAGTGAGAAGACAAAGGAAAAAAAGGAAATTGGAAAACGTGCTCTCTCATGAGGCAAAACAATTAGACGTCCTATGGCAAGATCCTACTACCGATCCCACTGAGAATCTCACCAAATTATCTCAGATCGCAGGAGCATATGCCTCTGCAACCATTGATAAAGCATCTGAGATACAACAACTACTAAAAGAAAAGGAAGGCCAGATACGAGTTTTGCAACAATAGCTACAACAAGCCAATGCCAACAGCGAAGCATAGAAACAGCTTGAAAGACTACAACAGGACTTCCAACGAATGCAGATAAGCTACTAGAATAGTTTGGATGAGAAAGAAAAACAGTTGCGAGATATGCAGGAGATGCACAAGGATGATCCTAAACTTATAGAATTCATCACAGAATCCATTTCCTTGAATGATCAACTACTGCAACAACAGGAAAAAATGTGCCAAATAATATCACAATAGAACTCTTACTGTGAAATAAGCAATAAAATCACTAATCAAGTCATAGATTTACGAAATGATTATGATTTAATTGATAAACGAGTTACTGAATATTTGACTTGGCAAGAAATAGAGGAGGGAAAAAGAGCAGGCGCACCAAGGATCAACGACAATCACAAAGAAATGCTCTTTAATAAATGGGATGCACAACTCATGAAAGCAGAACAAGTAGCAGAAGAAGCAGCCACGGTAGCAAACAACGTTATTGATTGTATAAATGAAAATCTACATAGGGAAAACCTGATCTCAGAGACCACTCCAGGGTATCTACCTAAAGTACAACAACTACAAGCCAATTGGAAACAGAAGGCTCAAGAAAAGGTAGAATCAATCCAAAGGTTAACCAAGTTGAATTGGGATTGTTACTGGATGTACTTGGTAAAGCCACGTAGCCAGTGGATGACTCTTAAGTGTATCATCAATTCTACCGAGAATATGGCGCCAGCTCTTGCCGATTCTGTTTTCGCAGCACAGCTAAAATCAAAAATCAGTCAGCCGACTCTTCTCAAATAGATGTTGAACGTGTGCAACTTCAAGGATCAGATACAGAAATAGTTAGTAATTTTAATTTTAGATTCAGTTTTAGTTTTAATTTAGTTTTATTTTTGCCCAAAGTGAGAACGGTCATTTAAACCGCATCCTACATTTTTGTAATGAGTTATTTTTAGATTTAGTTAGTATTATTTAAACCCTTCTCATGCATTTAGAGAAGGGTCCTGAAATTTGTCAAAAATGTATCCCCAGAACACGCACTTTTGTACCCTTTGTGGAGGTTTTGATGAATGAATGGAACAGGATTTATCGATATATGTATTTAATATCTGCTACTGATGTTGCATTTCTGTACTCTTAGTGGATGTTGGGTTACGAAGAGATAAATCATTATCACTTGAAGCTCATGAGTAGCACTAGTTATAAATAGTACTTCTATCTCTTAACTATTTCTACCTTTGTGTTAAAAGTGATATTTCTGCTTATTAGAATACCATTTACATGTTATTAGATTAGAGTTAGAATTATAGCATCTCACTTAGGAACTTTTAGAAAGAGAAATATCAATCCTTCACACACACACACACATAAATTAGGAAACTAGTCCCATATCCCTAGTCGGACCCACTATACCAAACGGAAAAGGAGCTGCTAACCAACGTCTGGACCGGGTGGGTATCCCCCTTGTTGTAGACCCGATTTTTGGGGCTTCAACATATTTGGTGCTAGAAGGAGGGCCTGAAACTGTGAATGGCAAGTAAATCCAAATCTAAATACCATTCTGAGAGTAAATCGCCCTCACCATCTCCCCCAACTTCTCCATCACATTTGGAATCTTTAAATCCGGAGCTAGAAGTCGTAGGAGTAACAGCTGCTGCTACAAACCCTGACATTTCAGAACAATCTACTATTGAATCTCCTGAAGTTGAATCTTTGATTCACAAACTTTAGCGATTTTCTATATCTCCTCAAAAATCTGATAAATCTCAAGGCAGCGTGACTTCGCAATATAACCCTGCTCATCCTCTTACCAGATTAAAGAGCGAAAATTTTGGTGTTCGGCTAACCTAGTTACCTCTACCTACAAGGAAGAGAGTAAGGAAGTCTCCTAAAGGGTCCGATAGCGAGACTCTTTCATCATCATCATCCATCTCAACCTCTTTACCGCAAAGTCAACCATCCACTCCTCCACTTCAGATCATTGTCCATCAATCCACCGGAACTCCCACAACTCCTTATCAATCATCTGGAATCGTAATATCCTCATCTTCTCAACCACAGGGATCATCTTCTGCACTTTCCTCTATTAGTAGTTCAGCGATGGCCCAATCTCCATGGAATAACCCAGGGGCAGTCTTAATGACTGCACCCTTGAGTCAGCTACCGGCCCATCCTAAAAAATGGCTGCCTAATTTTAATCCTAAGGCTGGCATGCTAGCGGAAGGACATATAAATAACTTTATGCTATCCATAAATCTTAATGGAGTAACCAATGAAGATGTTGTTGTTCGACTTTTTCCTTATACTATGCAAGGAATAGCCGGATCATGGTATTTCTCAACCGTCAGGATCTATTACTAGTTGGGAAATTTTCCAAGAACAATTCCTGACCAAGTTTGGTTATGATAGGTCTACAGCAACATTGATCAACAACCTGTCTAACCTTAGGGCCGAGTCAAAAGAACCTATCAAAGATTTCAATTTGCGTTTCAATAAAATATTAAATAAAATTCCTGTTGCTTCCCAACCTAGCGAAGAAGTCCAAAGTGAATGGTACATTACTGCTTTACCATCAAACATAGCAATCTTTGTTGATAGGGCTAACAAAACAACTTTAGTTGAAAATATGAAAGAAGAAATAGTAGTAGAGAAACATATTATGGCCTTAGAAAAGAAAAACGCAATAGAAGAACGAAAATCTAAGAAGGTTTCTTTCAAGGAAGATCCCAAGAAAAAACAATCGAAAGATCCATTCAATTTAGAAGGATTGCAAAAAGTTTTGAAGACCATGTCTAACAAGATGGTCGACATTAAGAAAAAAGTGGCAGAAACTTCTTCTAAAAATCCATACAAACCTTTTAAAATAAACCCTTCAACCGATTCCAAACCCCCTAACGCTATTACAAGTGCTGAATCCGAAGAAGAAGAAGAGGAAATCGCTACTGAGGAACATACCGATGAAGAAGAATTTGTAGAGTTACAAGGTATGTGGGATTTCATCCTCCTAGATGAAGAGAATCAAGAGGCATTCCCGGTTAGTACTCGCAGCAAAAATCAACTTGATCCTCCTCAACCTACCCCTAAGCCAAAGAGCGCAAGCTCAATGACTAAAGATAAAGTCGTAGCCAAGAAGACTATACCTAAAGCGACTCAAACCAGCCCAGTCCAAACAGATCCATCAACTCCATCTAAAACGCTAATCATTTTGGATGAAATGGAGTATAATATCATAGAAGACATGAAAAAGACTAGGGCCAATATCACTTTTTACAAATTGAGCAAGTTAAAACACCAGCAAAAGGTACTTTTGAAAGAATTACATGTTGTACCAGTTGCACCCTTACCCACCGCTGTAATCTCTCAAGCTTCCCATGATATGGGAAGACCTCCAACTAATGCGGTGAATAAAGTTGATCCAAACGATATCGCCTTAATTGGAGGAACATCGAGATCTCATACTCCCCTATTTCTTCTTACTTATGAAATTTTCAATAAAAATTTTCATAATTGCTTAGTGGATTCTGGAGCTTCATCGAATATCTTACCAAAGTCAATATGTGCAAAATTGAACGTTCAACCCCAAAAATCTGTTGTGCGCATAGTTCAATTAGATCAATCGCAAGTCAAAGTGATTGGCGAATTAAATCAAGTTACCATAAGGTTGTCATCCAACCCAAAGGTATGTCAAGTTATCGACATTTTAGTTGCTGATATTCCAGAATTTTATGGCTTAATTCTTAGCAGAGATTGGTTAGAAAAACTTCATGGATACTTTGCAACTGACTGGTCGCATATGTGGCTCCCTTACAATGGTAAACCAAATCAGATAAAAGTTGAGTGGGAAAGACATCAGAAATACATAGTAACAAAACTAGAGGGAGAAAATGAACCAGTAGCATATAGTTCTAATATCATTGGCAACTATTCAGTAGATTCTTTCCTAGGAAATTTTAATGCTCATACTTCATCTTACTTAGAACATTCTTTTTTATCTCAAGTAGAAAATTTCTCTCAAATAGATAGTTCTAAATGCATCAATTTTATAGATAGTCCTGTAAATAAATATTTATTTTGGAAATTATTTTTTGTTTGTTCTAAGTCTAACGAAGGAGCAAGAGCAGGATGTGTGTTAATAAGTCCAAAGGGAGATAAAACTATGCTAACTTGTAGACTCGAATTTGATTGCACCAACAATACAGCAGAAGACGAGGCTTTAGTCCAAGGATTATACAAAGCTATCGGATTAAATGTCAAATATCTTCAAGTTTTTGGAGATTCTGAAATTGTAATCAAACAAGTACGTAATACTATACATTGTTTATCAGGTCATTTAAAACATTACCAATATTTAGTTCAAGATCTGACTGAACACTTTATAGAATTTCATATTTCATCAATTCCCAGACTCCAGAATGCTAGTGCAGACCTCTTAGCCAACGTAGCTTCCAAACTCATTCCTTTAGAATATTTTAGCCCTGATCAATTTTCAATTGAATTAATCTTTAGACCATATATTCCTGATAACATTACCAATTGGAGGATTTTCAACAACGATCCTGATATCGTGAGTTTCCTCACATCTAAGGGATCTTATACCAATCAAATAATTGACGAAGACCAACATGACCAACAATTGCAACAGGATAGCACTAACAATGCCATACCTAAATCAATAGTCAAGTTAGAATATATTTATGATTTGAAAGATCGGTTTAAAAGATCTACCAATTCAAAACTCCAAAGTCCAACTTTGAACTATGAATTAGTAAATCTAGGAACTAATACCAAACCACAGAATATCAATCTAGGCCTTGGTCTAGCTCCTAAAGAAAAATTAGCGTATATTTGTCTCTTGAGACAATACAAAAGTGTCTTTGCTTGGAATTATGATGAACTCAAAACATATGACACATCCATCATCCAACATATTATTCCAATGATCGAAAATGAAAAACCTGTCCAACAAAAGTTGAGAAAAATCCATCCCAATCTAGAAAACCAAATCAAATCTGAACTCAATAAGTTGTTGAAAGCCAAAATAATTTTTCCTGTTCGACATTCCAAATGGGTTTCCAATATGGTCCCTGTTAGAAAGAAAAATGGAGATATTAGAATCTTCATTGACTTTCGAAATCTTAACAAAGCCTGCCAAAAGGACAATTTTCCTTTGCCTCCCATGGAACAAACACTGCAGGCAGTCGCAGGCTCAGAATTAATGTCATTATTGGATGGATTCTTAGGATACAATCAAGTGTTGGTACATCCCGATTATCAATTAGAAACCACATTCAGAACTAAATGGGGCACATACGCATATCCAAAGATGCCATTTGGTCTGATTAATGCTGGTGCCACATTTCAGAGAGCTATGGGCATTGCATTCAAAGGGTTAGTTAATAAATCAGTCGTAATCTATTTGGATGATATAACTGTATATTCCAAAAAATGAAACAATCATCTCAGAGATTTAAAACAAATCTTCCAACATTGTTTAAGGTATGGAATTTCACTTAACCCGGAAAAACATTTTTCCGCATTAAGTGAAGGAAAAATACTCGGATTCATAGTGTCAAAATCTAGAATTCACGTTGATCCTAATAGAATCAAGGAGATTTTTGTAGTTCCTTTACCTCACAACAAGAAATCCATGCAATATTTTCTTGGCCAGATTAATTTTGTAAAGAGATTTGTTCCATATTTTTCAAGAATGGTGTCTCCTTTACAAGCAATAATTAAAAAGAACTCAAACTTTAAATGGGGCCAAGATAAACACGAGGCACTCAATCTGATCAAACAAGCAATCATTAATGCTCCATCTTTAACAACTCCAAAGTTTTCTGATCCTTTTATTTTATATAAATTTGCCTCTAATAGATCATATGCTGCAATACTCACTCAAGCAAATCAAGAAAAGGCAGAAGCCCCAATTGCTTTTTTTAGTTCCAATTTACAAGGGGCTGAGTTGAATTATTCAGATGTGGAGAAACAAGCTTATGCTGTTTTCGACGCAATTAAGTATTTCAGACCTTTTCTACTCAAAACACACACAAAAATCATAGTACCATTTCCAGTGGTAAGAAATCTTCTAGTACAGAAGGATGTGGGTGAGAAAAGAGCCAGTTGGGTTACTGCCTTACAGGAATTTGACATAGAAATCAAACCAGCAAGTATTGTAAAAGGTGAAGGCTTTTGCAAAACGCTGGCTGGCGCATCGCTGATGTCTGAAATTCCATCTGCAGAGATACAAGTATACAAGGTAAGCCTAAACGATGTTGAGTCATTATATGCTGATATCATTTATTATCTAAAGAATGGATACGCTCCTTCAAACCTTGATCATACCAAGAAAAGAGCTCTAAGGTTGAAAGCCAAACAGTATCAACTCATGAATAATGTTCTCTTTAGAATAAATTATGATTATGTTCTCCTTAGATGTCTTGAGAAATCTGAAGCTGAAAAATTCTTACAGGAACTCCACGATGGGCCAGCAGGCGGACACTACGCTGGAGATGCTACCACTCATAAAATCTTATGCGCAGGCTATTACTGGCCCACATTATTCAAAGACTCACATAACTACGCGAGGAAATGTCAAGTCTGTCAAACTGCTGCTGGGAGACAAAAGAAACCATCCTTGCCACTGCAACCAGTTAACATTGAGTAGCCTTTCGATTAGTGGAGATTGGAAATAATAGGTGAGATCGTTCCTCACTCTTCTAAACAGCATAGATATATCCTTACAGCAACATATTACTTTACTAAGTGGGTAGAAGTAGTTCCATTCAAGACAGCTAATGCTGAAAATATCATCGAGTTCATAGATCAGTTCATCATCACGAGGTTTGGGTTGCCTTCTGCTTTAAAGTTTGATAATGCATCATATTTTTCTGGTAATGCAATGACTGAATTTGCACTCAAAAGGGGTTTCAAGCTTAAATACTCTACAATTATTACCCATAAGGGAATGGGTTAGTTGAATCTACAAATAAGAATTTAATCATAATCATTAAGCGAACCATTGACCAAAATCATAAAAATTGGCACAAATCTTTAATATTTTCTTTATGGGTAGATCGAATAACGCAGAAAGCCTCCATCAGCACTTCCCCCTTCAACTTAGTTTATGGGAAAGAAGTGGTTCTTCCAACTCATTTGGCAATTCCCTCTTTAGCCTTGGTTCAATATATTGATGAAGCACCAACTTCTTCCTTACAACTAAGGCAGCTGGAAATAATTAAGTTAGAAGAACAATGAGAACAGGCTAAGATAACTCACGCTCATCACCAAGCATTAGTGAAGGCCTCTTTTGATTCCAGCATGATATCCAAAAAATATTTTCAGATGGGAGATCTAGTTTTAAAATGGGACAAGACTCATGAGGAAAAAGGGAAACATACAAAATTTCAACGAATGTGGCTTGGCCCTTTTCAAATCGTAGAAGTCATAGGTTTGTCTACTTTTATGTTACAAGATTTAATAGGAAAAAGAGATTCTTTACATGTTAACAGATAGATCCTCAAAAAATATTTTCCATAGGAGATCATTCTTCTATTTTGTAGAGTAGTTGTTTTAGTTTTATAATAAAACTGGTTGTAAATGGTTACATTTGAGATTTATGAAAAAGACAAAAATTCTCTTTTAGATTTTGTTTTTTCACTTGTATAAATAGAATTATTTTTAGAAAATTGGTCGTTATTATTAAAAGATGCAGTTAAAAGCTCTAGGCCTAGAAATGATACTAGTTTCGACTTTGTAAATTTTGATAAAAAAACGACTTTTAGTAAGAAATTGTTTTGCATCAGTCCAATGAAAGGTATCAATAACAAAAACGAAGATTCTCTATAGAAAAGCTCTTTTCAAAAACTCTATTATTTTCGTCCAGAGCCATCTTAAGGAAACAATGATTTCCTCCCCACTTAGGAAACTTCAACATTCAGGGAATGATCCAATGATACACTTTAACTTAAAGAGTAAGAGGTCTCATCACAAGCCGATTTATCATGATCATAGATATTATAGCTTAGGTATTGGTCAAGATGGTAGTGGGTAAGCTACTGTATCTATAGACAGGACTCGGTATCAATCACGAAGGTCCAGATCACTAAGCTCTCTATATAATGGATCTCAAAATGGCCATAAGGTATAAGTTAATATTTTATAGATTCACCGATACTACAAGCTTTGATGGAAGGGATGCTGGCTCTTCATCTCGATCACTATCAGCGGGTATGGGTACCGATCCGGCTACTCTAGCTATCTCTGTCTCTGATATTGGATATGGGACTGGTTCTCTAATGAATGGAACAGTAAGAGCTACTAGGCAAGATTGTACTGATTCAACTGAAACTTGCCAGCGTCTGTTGCTTTCTTCATCATTAATTCCAGGTCGATTAGCACTCGATAGGGATCAATGAATGCTAACTTTGCCAATACTGCATACCACAACAGGGCAATGATTCAAGATTGTTGCAATCAAAAGACAAGGGGTCTCATCACGAGCCAGCTTGTTCAGCAAAGCTATAAATCAGTGAATGACTATTTCATGAATTGGCTACCAAACCAAGACATTGTTCTTTAAGGGTAAAAAAGAAAATGAAAGCAATAAGTGTGGATATGGATTTCTCTTTGAAAATTGTAAATTTCTCTAAGTAGGATATATGATCATTGCTGGGTAACAGGTAACCCTGTCGAGGCTATAAACGCTTGCTGGAAGTAGAGGCTCTACCTACGACAAATGAACATATTCAAAACTAATTTATAGAGAAGGCTTTGTTTTTATCTGTATAAACCAAGTAATGACTAATGTAGATAAAAGGACTAGCTTGAGGGAGTAAATAATCAAACTTGAAAATAGAAGAAACAAAATATCATTGATAGGTAAAAGCATAATGTACTTTGTCTTTCTATAATAATGTTTAATTTTTTGGAAAATTTTATGTTTTGGAAGTTTAGAAAATTCAAAAGAAAAACAGAGATAACTGGTTCTTCCAAGTGAATTGCCAATTGTTGTGGCCAGCAACAACCCCCCTTCTTATTTGGTGTTATTACTAATACCAAATAAGTGGGGACCCTTAGTCAAAAATTTAAAAAAACCAATTAGTGCTTGTATTTCCTTTTTCAATAAAACTTACCATCAAAGACTTAAGAAAATACCCTTGAAAAATCTAAAAAAGCTTAAGTTTTATGATAAAATAGAATTATTCCTTAGTAAATATCGCATCGCAAAAGGATAATAGGATACCTCCTTGCAAACTGAATTCAAAGACTACGAGATCGCGATATGGGACTACAAACATATGTCGCATCACATGCATCAAAGACCGCTTATGCTAAAAAAACTTTAAACCGCCAATATGCGATGACGCATATCGCAAATCGCATTTCGCAGAAAACAGATTAACAAAAATTGTCATATGTTACATTTCTCCGATATTGCGATATTGTGATTTTGTGATAGAGCGGCAATGCGATAATGCGATATAGCGAGCTAGCAACCATGCGATATTGCGATTCTGCGATTCTACGATTCTGCGATGTTGCGATCTGCGATATTGCGAAGCAAATCGCAAAATCGCTTCATCGTAGATCTTTCGAGCTCGTGGTTCAAAAAAGTATTTTCCATAAATCGAGACCTGGTTATACACTTTAATACTAATTAATGAGTTAGTTTCTAGTTATTAATGGAATATGGTTTCGTTCTTATCGAAAAAATCATTTCACGTAAGGTGGTATATTTTATACGCCTTCAGCATTTAAAGCTTTCCCATCACCTTTCCTTACCATTATTCTCACTTCACTTGTAAATTGCAGGAACAGAGAATAGAGAAATATACGAAGCAGTACGCAGGATATCATGGGAAAGAAAGGAAAAGCCACAAGCTCTAATGAGAAGGAAATGGCGCCCTTGTATACAGACACCGCCTGTAACAGAGACACTGGTATTGCTACCTAGGAAGGCATGTACAATCTTCTTGAGGAAGAGAATCCCAGAGTAATGGAGGTCGAGGCTACTGCAGGCTCACATAGTTCTTCCGAAGCATCCATTACAGAGCTAGCTTGTTCGTTCTTACACAGGATAGCGGCGAGGCCCAAAATTCTCCCATACACGGACATGGTTAAATGGATATTAGATAGCGTTGATATCAAGAATAGACAGTTTAAGACTCAAGGTCAAGGACTCATTGGCTTATTCGCTGCACAAAATTTGAAGCTCATGTATCATTTACCAGAGCCACAGGCGACTTATAACAAACAGTTCATGGAGAAATTTGCAAAATAAAATCAAGACCTGGGAGAAACCACCAAAGACTAGTCGAGGAGGGACAAACCGCTAAAGAAGGATAAACATGGTATGTATAGTACTGGTTCTCTCACCTCCCCGTATTGCTTTATTGTTGCCATGCTCTATAGACTTTTTGGAATGCCAGACATTAACAAATTTTCATCTGAATGGCTACCATTATTGGATGCCGCCACGGATGCTATTATTGTGGATTGGGCTAAAATATTGTCTGATAACCTAGTCACGACCATTATAAATTACCGGTCTAAAAGAATTGTTTCTCAGAGAATTTATCCCCTTTTTACTTATCTACTTATGTGATGGATGTGATATGTTATGTTTCTAAGTTTCCTATGATGGTTTGGAAATGGACGACTCAAGACCCCTTACCCATTCATAACTATCATAAAGAATTGTGGGACCTTAAGTTCACTCCGCACTTCTACAAGATTTGTCATGGAATCATGTTGCCCATGTATAGAATGTTGTATGATAAAGATGCTCCAAGATGTTCTCCTAAAGCATAAGTAGACATACTCCCTGTCGCGAGATGGTTCGGGGAAGAACTGTTTACATATTTCAGGGTATTCGAAAGTTCTGCTTCCCCTTACGTCTTACCTTTGTATGTCCCTGATAAACTCATGGCACGAGAAATTGCTTATCAAACCTGCGGAGAAGGAGGTTTGACTAAAGATTTGAAAGACAAAAAGAAGGCTATTTGGCCACAATTTCTGTAGCCTATGGGACCTTTTCACTATTTGATGTAGGCCATGCATTCACAGAAGTAAATAACATAACGTGTTTACAATTATTCAAGTTTTCAGGAAGACTATTCGACCCTCATGAAATTGCTAAGAATTTCACTACTGCAATCAAAATAAAGGTGTTTTCTGGAGAAGATGATCTGTTCAATGACATATTCCAACAGAAAAGCACACTTGAAGAGATTCTGCATTCGGCCCAAATGTGATTCTCTCCAGAATAATTTCAACAGTTCAAGATATACAAGGAAAAGAGGTTAGCTAGTATTGCTTTGGAAAAACTATGCTTAGAACCCGTAAGGGAACCAACTCCGAGTGTTAGCCTTAGTGGGAGTTTAGGCACAGACAGATCTAAATCTGAATCTGGGAAAGAAACACCTGAACATTCCAAGAGATCAGAAAGTGAGCATGGTAAAAGCGAGGAGTCAATAAATGATACTTCCCAATCAAAAGAGCTCTCACAGCAACAGGTTTTTACCTCCCCACAAACAAATCCTTCCCCTCTCATCGTTCAGCCATCATCAGACAGAACCAAACTAGATAAAGAATGGGAGACCTTCAATGAGTTGATCAATCTAGAGGGACCAAGTACAAAGACACCTGCAAGTGATGTACAGGCAACAGAAGATATAATCACAGGAACAATTAGCAATGTCCCAGAGATGGAATATATTCCCATCACCCCATCCTCTGAACTCATCCTCAATGTAGAAGAAATTCCTCCTCTTAATGTATTTTATAGTCCGCAACACAAGGAAGTAGTGAGAAGACAAAGGAAGAAAAGGAAATTAGAAAACATGCTCTCTCATGAGGTAGAACAATTGGATGTCCTATGGCAAGATCCTACTACCAATCCCACTGAGAATCTCACCAAATTATCTCAGATTGTAGGAGCATACGCCTCTGCAACCTTTGATAAAGCATCTGAGGTACAGCAACTGCTAAAAGAAAAGGAAGACTAGATACGAGTTTTGCAACAACAATTGCAACAAGCCAATGCCAACAACGAAGCACAGATACAGCTTGAAATACTATAGTAGGACTTCCAACGAATGCAAATAAGCTACCAGAATAGTTTTTCTGAGAAAGAAAAACAGTTGCGGGATATGTAGGAGATGCATAAGGATGATCCTAAACTTACAGAATTCATCACAGAATCCATTTCCTTGAATGATCAACTACTGCAGCAACAGGAAACAATGTGCCAAAGAATATCACAGTGGAACTCTTACTGTGAAATAAGCGATAAAATCACTAATCAAGTCGTAGATTTACGAAATTATTATGATTTAATTGATAAACGCGTTACTGAATATTTGACTTGGTAAGAAACAGAGGAGGGAAAAGAGCAGGCGCACCAAGGATCAACGACAATCACAAAGAAATGCTCTTTAATAAATGGGATGCAAAACTCAGGAAAGCAGAAGAAGTAGCAGAAGAAGTGGCCATGGTAGCAAACAACGTTATTGATTGTATAAATGAAAATCTGCATAGGGAAAACCTGATCTCAAAGACCACTCCAGGCTATCTACCTAAAGTACAACAACTACAAGCCAATTGGAAACAGAAGGCTCAAGAAAAGGCAGAATCAATCCAAAGGGTAACCAAGTTGAATTGGGATTGTTACTGGATGTACTTGGTAAAGCCACGCAGCCAGTGGATGACTTTCAAGTGTATCATCAATTCTATCGAGAAGATGGCGCCAGCTCTTGCCGATTTTGTTTTTGCAGCACAACTAAAATCAGAAATCAGTCAGCCGACTCTTCTCAAACAGACGTTGAACGCGTGCGACTTCAAGGAGTAGATACAAAAATAGTTAGTGATTTTAATTTTAGATTCAATTTTAGTTTTAATTTAGTTTTATTTTTTCCCAAAGTGAGGACGATCATTTAAACCGCATCCTACATTTTTGTAATGAGTTATTTTTAGATTTAGTTAGTAGTATTTAAACCCTTCTCATGCATTTAGAGAAGGATCCTGAAATTTGTCAAAAATTTATCCCAGAACATGCACTTTTGTACCCTCTGTGGACGTTTTGATGAATGAATGGAACAGGATTTATTGATATCTGTATTTAATATCTGCTACTGATGTTGCATTTCTGTACTCTTAGTGGATGTTGGGTTATGAAGAGATAAATCATTATCACTTGAAGCTCATGAGTAGGACTAGTTATAAATGGTAATTCTATCTCTTAACTATTTGTTCCTTTGTGTTAAAAGTGATATTCAAGTTCAGTTGTTTATATATTGATGTGTGAATACTTGAGTTATCATTTGGCACTTTTGTACGGTGATAGCTATTTATTTATGCTTAATGTATGAATAGCTTATTATGCGATATGCCTTTCACAATTGTTTCATCTAACTTTTTATACAAAGTGGTTTATCTGTATTGAATTCTATTCTCATGATAGTTGAATGATCTTTATTACCAATTGTTATCTGAAATCATTTTAGATCGCATAACAGAAGGATGACACCCCGGGTTAGTGTAGACTTAGATATTTCTGCTTATTAGAATACCATTTACATGTTATTAGATTATAGTTAGAATCATAGCATCTCACTTAGGGACTTTTATAAATAGAAATATCAATCCTTCACACACACACACATAAATTGAGAAACTGGTCCCATATCCCCAGTCGGACCCACTATACCAAACAGAAAAGGAGTTGCTAACCAAGGTCCGGACTGGGTGGGTATCCCCCTTGTTGTAGACCCGATTTTCGTGGCTTCAACAAGTGTATCAGTTTACCCCACAAATATTCCCAACTCAGTTGTTGCTTCTAACTTTTTTCTTGCATCCTTGGTAAGATGACAGTAGATTAATGAATCAAATATCTTGAAGTGTGCCACATATGGTTTCTTACCTAAAAAATATTCTTCCAGTATACTCATTCCAAGAATTCGATGAGGAATTATGTTCTACACATATAAAACTGTGTTTCATGATTCAACCCATAAGTGAAATGGTAGGACCTGACCATGTAACATTTCCCGTGTGGCTCCCACAATAATTTTGTTCTTCCTTTCAGCCACTCCATTTTTTTGTGGGTTATGGGCTACTATTAACTCACGTTGAATGCCTTATACTGCACATAAGTTCTTGAATTCATTCAATACATATTATCCATCGTTATTGCTCCTGAGAGATTTAACACTCTTGTCAATATCTTTCTCAATAAGTTCTTAAAATTCACAAAATTTAGTGAACGTTTGATCTTTCTTATGGATGAAGAAAATCCAGCACTCACGAAAAAATCATCTACAAATATTTCATAATACTTGTTCTTGGTCATGGAGGCTGTTGAGAATGGTCCATACACATCTGAGTAAACTCTTTCAAGGATTGCTTGCACTCGGTTATCTTCATAATGTAAGGTATATTTGGTGTACTTCCCCAATGTACACCCTTTGCATGTGTCTCTCCACTCTAGTGAACAGGGAAAATTTTAAGAACCCCCCCTAAATTTATAAATATAATAAATGGGCGAATCTCCATGGTATATAGGAAAAATGGAAGGCGATTTTTTCAATAATATAATATGTATATATAATTTTTTGGCGAATCTCTCACCAGGCATGGCGAATATTTTACTCAATTATAAAATCTTGTAATATCTTGGAAAGTCTTTCACTAAATAATAAAACTTTGTAAAGTCCTAGTGAATCTTAGCATTGTGAATTCTTAGAGAATATTTTGAAAAAGTATAAAACCATATACGACAAGAGCCGCATGGTGGCAATATCACTGTTCTTTTTCACATTTCCACGACATGGAACTTGTTTATAAAATTATAAAAAAGCCAACCAAGTCCCTTATAATATGTAGGTAAGCTTATAATAGAGTCTGATACCTCTACTGTGCTTGTCTTCGTTCAAGTGTAAAGATGGATCTATGCTAGTTTAATTCCCCCATTTAAATAGGCTACATTCTAGTGAATACCATGGGTCAATACCATGTGCCATTTTGGTGAATACCATGGGTCAATACCATGTGCCATATTTTATTAATTCTAATATTAGGGTTAATAATGGGTTTTTTGCATGGTATTAATAACAATCTAGTCCATGGTATTTGTCCCATAGTATTTTGCCCATAGGTTTCACCTAAATATAACCCATTTTTTGAGTGTTCGTAAATATAAGGTGACTTATGGAGTAAATATAAAAAAAATGTTTTATTTGTTTACCATACCTCTCGTTTATTTATATTTTTACTAATTTACCATACCTCTTTTACAAATATGGTATTTGGCCCATAGGATTCACTTAAATAAAACCTCTTTCTTGAGCCTTCATAAATAGAACGAGGGTAAAAATATGTTTTATTTATTTACCATACCTCTAGTTTATTTATATTTTTATTTATTTACCATACCTTTTGAGTAAGTATAAAAAGACGTTTTATTTATTTACAATACCTCCACTTTACTTATATTTTTATTTGTTTACACCCTTACATGTATATAACGTGACTTATGGAGTAAATATAAAAAATGCTTTATTTATTTACATACCTCTCATTTATTTATATTTTTATTAATTTACCATACCTCTTTTATAAATATGGTATTTGGCCCATAGGATTCACTTAAATAAAACCTATTCTTGAAAATCGGCGAATGGATTCACTTAAATAAAACCTATTCTTGAAAATGGGCGAATGGAAGGTTGTAACTCCTAATTTCAAGGGCTAAATTTACCTTTTTTACCCTCTCCCTTAAAATAAGGTGGGCTATTTGAGGTGATTTGTAAAAATGTACTATGATACAGAATATTCGCCCACTAAAAATTTAAAACCCCTTAATTTCGCCAAAGGGCGAACATTCGCCCCTAAAATTATCCTTGCTAGTGAACCCTTGGGAAGCCCTATAGAAATTTTATCTATCATCTTCAAAGCTTTGTATACATGTGATCCAATCTTCTATTCCACAACTCACTGATGTCTCGGATTTGCACCTTCTCTTATTTTGTTCTTAAAGAAGCACAGTCTTCTACATCCAATTTGTAGAGGTTCTTCACCCGAACCCCAATCTGCTTCACTTGTCCTAAGGCTATGTGATGAAGGAAAGCCTTTCCTTTGCTAAATATCACATCGTAGCCATAGTCCTCCAACATGGAAACTAAAACCAAATTCTTCTTCAAACTTAGAACAGACATGACATCTTTTCATCTGAGAGGAGAACCAAAATCCCTCTGAAAGGTAATAGTACCGATTTGGGTCGGGCTATACCTCCCATCATCTCCCATTTCGATGTGCATCTGGAGGTCCTTCTCCTCCAATTCACTAAAGAATTCTTGTTGTTGGTCATATGGAATGAGGCTCCACTATTTAGATACCATACACTACCCATCACTAATGTCATCATGCAAGTGATGAGGGTGAAATCCAACTTGAATTGTGAAGCAATATCTTCATCTACCACTCCTCCTGAGGGCTTCTTGCCAAGCTTCTTATGCAGACACTTTGTGGCATAGTTTCCTAGATTGTGACAGTGAAAAAATTTAATCTTCAACATGTCCTTCTTCTTGCCGCCCTGACTTGAATCTGATTTGGATTGGGATGAATTCCCTTTCCTTTAGATGAGGATCCATCTCTAGTGTTTTGTTGAATCTCTTCATGCACCAAGTCGGACCAAAAATGCTCCCTCTAGTAACTTCTCCCTCCCATTTACTAAGTCTTGGTAGTTGTGTCAGGTCTTGGGAAGGCCTATAAGTGATAGGTTGACCATATTGTCTTCAACAACTGTAACATCGACACTTCCAAGCAAATCTCGACATTGGGTGAACTTGGTCAAGTACTTTAGTATTGTGTTGCCCTTCTCCATATTGATTTTTCTGAGCTTGTCTTTCAGTGCCAACTTCTTGTCATCATTGTTGTTTTAAACAAATTTGTCAAGGCTTTCCACATTGCATATGGAGTTTTCTTATCATGGATTTTCGAGACAATATGATCTCAAACTCCTTCTAGGATAATCCTCCTCACCTTTGGAACACATTTTCTCCACTCTACCGGATCTTGAGCATCAGCTACTGGAGGCTTAGGAATATCTTTGTCTATGAATTCCTTAAGTGTGTTGTCTTCCAACACTACCTCCATCCTGTCCTTCTAAACAATATAGTTCGAAATACCCTCAAGGGCATATTTGAGTCTCAATCCGTAGAATGACATCCTGCTAGCTCTGAAGTATGATATTGCAAATTTGATTTTACTTGTAAAAGACAAAATCATATTCTCCTCTTCTATAGTGATTTCAGCTCTGATACCATGTAGAAATTCCTTGTAGATTCAAACTAATAATTGTAATTTACTAAACCAATAGACTTGAATCTACTCTACTCATCAGCGGAAACAATTAAATGTTCACAAAATCACGAAGCATATAAGAGAAAATATTGAATAAACACATTACACTGGTTTCTTGGCGAAATCCATAGCTAAAAACCCCCGCTATCTGTATATTTCATTAGTCATAAAATATGAGAAGATTAAAACATTTTTCTCAATCCCGATCAACCTCTACACTATCTCTATCTCTCTCGCTGGTTCCTAGACAAGCCTAGGCCAATACTTAACCAATTTTATGTTTTCCCAAGTCCCTATATCCTTGCATTTTTCATCAAGGAAAATAGCCCCCTATTAGTTAGGGAAAATTCTCAATTGGAATTGCGCAATCCTCATAGGTTTTCTTCTAACTACATGCACCACCTGCACAATTCAGATGATTATACAACTAATGGTACATTGTACTTGAACTCCAATCTCAACTAGGTCTTTCTCTGATATGATATGCATGATTTAATTATGATTGAATCATCAATTTACTGGTTGATCACTGGAGGCCATACCACACTACTAGATCTCCCACTAGTTCCTCCAACAATTGGAACTAGTTTAACTGACTTTAACTTAGTTAAACTAGATTAATTAATTACAACTCAAATCGAACTCATCCAGGGATCCTATAAAGTAGGAGACACTCTACATGACTCAAGTTATAACCTTAACTCGAATTAACAAAGCCAACTAAGTCAAATTAAATTAGTTAACTAATACAAGTTGTCATGAGATGTGGAATTACAATTTTATTCCCATTTTAATTCAAGGACAAAATTAAATTGGGATTTTCTTGTTGCATTTTCAACAAATTATTCGTAATTTTATTAATAACAAAAAAATTACAATGTAACAAATTGAATTTCACTATTTCTATTATTTTTCACTTTTTATGGACACTACAACATCTTCCCCAATATCTATATTACTTTTAACCTACATGTAAATGTTTACTAATCCTTTATTTATTATAAATTGGACATATTAATATAAATTCAATGTATTAAGTTGACATGTAAAAATGTTGACAAACTTTCCTACATTACACCTACACATCACTCCTATACTCAGTTGTAGAGTGCCTCTTGGCTCAATTAATTTGATAATACCTTTTTATTTTAAGATCCATTTTATATGATGTCACCTTTATTTGGTATATCTATATGATGGTATGCTTATCTTACATATCTATATTATGTCATATTTATACATACAATTTGTGATGGTTTTAAAAATATCATAGGGGCACTCTAAAGCCTACTATATGAGGGAGATGTTGTCACATAAAGTTATATGTGTGTGTGTGTGTGTGTGTGTGTGTGTGTGTGTTGCCTAAATAATGAAAAATAAAGAATAATATTGAATATGTAGACTTAAAACCAATAGACTTGAATCTACTCTACTCATCAGCAGAAACAATTAAATGGTCACAAAATCACGAAGCATACAAGAGAAAATATTGAATAAACACATTACACTGATTTCCTAGGGAAATTCATAGCTAAAAACCCCTGCTATCTATATATTTCATTCTTCATAAAATATGAGAAGATTAAAACATTTTTCTCAATCTCGATCAACCTCTGCACTACCTCTATCTCTCTCACAGGTTCCTAGACAAGCCCAGGCCAATACTTAACCAATTTTATGTTTTCCCAAGTCCCTATATCCTTGCATTGTTCATCAAGGAAAATAGCTCCCTATTAGTTAGGGAAATTTCTCAATCGGAATTATGCAAACCTCATAGGTGTTCCTCTGACTGCATGCACAACCTGCACAATTCAGATGATTATACAACTGATAGTAGATTGTACTTGAACTCCAATCTCAACTAGGACTTTCTCTGATCTGATATGCATGAGTTAAATATGATTGAATCATCAATTTACTGGTTGATTACTAGAGGCTGTATCACACTACTAGATCTCCCACTAGTTCCTCCAACAATTGGAACTAGTTTAACTGACTTTAACTCTGTTAAACTAGATTAGTTAATTACAACTCAAATTGAACTCAACCAGGGATCCTATAAAGTAGGAGACACTCTACATGACTCAAGGTATACCCTCAACTCGAATTAACAGAGTCAACTAAGTCAAATTAAATTAGTTAACTAATACAAGTTGTCAGGAGATGTGAAATTACAATTTTATTCCCAATTTAATTCAAGGACAAAATTAAATTGGGATTTTCTTGTTGCATTTTCAACAAAATATTCGTAATTTTATTAATAACAAAAAAATTACAATGTAACAAATTGAATTTCACTATTTCTATTATTTTTTACTTTTTATGGACACTACAACATCTTCCCCAATATCTACATTACTTTTAACCTACATGTAAATGTTTACTAATCCTTTATTTATTATAAATTGGACATATTAATATAAATTCGGCATATTAAGTCGACATGTAAAACTTTTGACAAACTTTCTTACATTACACCTACACATCACTCCTACACTAAGTTGTAGAGTGCCTCTTGGCTCAATTAATTTGATAACACCTTTTTATTTTAAGATCCATTTTATATGATGTCACCTTTATTTGGTATATCTATATGATGGTATGCTTATCTTACATTTTGATATTATGTCATATTTATACATACAAGTTGTGATGTGATATAAGTTTATTTGGTCTTAAAAAAATCATAGGGACACTCTAGAGCCCAGTATATGAGGGAGATGTTGTCACGTAAAGTTTATGTGTGTGTGTGTGTGTGTGTGTGTGTGTGTGTGTGTGTGTGTGTGTTGCCTAAATAATGAAAAAGAAAGAATAATATTGAATATGTAGACTTAATTAAACTTTTTATGAAAAAACATACAAATATATATATATATATATTATGGATCACAAACAAAAATGAAGCATGAAAAAAAAAAGTATAAGGTTAGCTTAGTGGAGTAAGGTATGTTTGTTCAAAAAATTAGTAATTAAATAAGATTATCTCTTACCAACACCTCATTCCTCATTCTGCTTTGCTTTGATCCCTCACTGGGCACCATACAAAAAATATTAGATTCAATTTTGTTTGTAACATAAATATATATATATATATATATGATTATTTATGAAAACTTGAAACTGATTAAACACAAGTGAACTCTTATTACATATAAAATGTTGCATGAAATTGGAATACTAACAAAACTAAAATGCCAACTTTTATTATGTCTAAAATGTTGCATGAAATGGAAAACTTACAAAACTAAAATGTTGCTTGGAAAAAATACATTGGTATAGGTGAGGTAAATCTTATCAAAGTAAAAACTCTAGATCATGACCTAATTTTGAGATCCTCGGTTTCTGTTGTGGGATTAGGCTTTGCCCTTCCAGTTGGCTTCCCACCGCGCTCCCCAGGAAGCTCACTGAGTGGGCCTATCATGGAGTAGGCGGTCTTTCAAGTGGGTCCTTCCTTCAAACAGCAGGTGACAGGCTCCTCTCACGCACCTAACACTTCCTTTTTCACTCATCTTACCTCTTCATCGGTCGTTCCTCATTCGGATCAGGAACTCCGCCCTCACTCCCCTCATCATGAAAAGGACAAAGATGTCACAACCCCTCAACAAGAAGGATCTAACACTGGGGGCATATAGAAGTTAGGGGTTATGGCTTGCGCTTCAACCCCGTCAAAAAACCTTGACAGCCCTAAATCTGGTCCCATAGATACGGTTCAGGATAAGTTTCAATCAGCAAAGGCCTGCCATCTAAAGGCAGCAAAAATTCCAGAAATAATCATACAAGAACCTGACATAGAAGTTTACATAGATTACATGAAGGAACATGCGGTTATATGTAAGTTTATGGGAATCTGGCCCTTTGAAAGAGCTCTTAAAGGATGGATACAGGCCAAATGGGACCCTAAAGGTCCAATAGAACTACAGCTTGGATCGAAGGGTTTCTTTACAGTTATTTTTACTCTTCTGGAGGACAAGGATAGCATCTTCGAAGGAGGGCCATATTTTTTCAGCTCCGCTGGTCTATACATGAGATTATGGAAGGAGAACTTCATGCGGGAACAAGAATACTTCACTAGGGTCCCAGTATGAATCTGACTATATTCTCTCCCTACGGACTGCTGGGCACCTTCAGTTCTTCAAGCCACTAGAAACGGATTGGGAGAATACATCAAAATGTCAGAAGGCACAAGAAATGGACACTACATCTCATATGTTTGTATATGTGCCTATATGGATGTTTCAGGAGCTTTGCCCGAAGCTATCAGCCTGAACTTCAGGGACAAAATATGGACCTAACCAGTGGATTATGAACATATCCCATTCAGATATCTAAAATGCCACGAGCACGGCCATCTTTTCTGAGATTTCCCACAAAATAAACCACCTCCAAAAGATTACCCAACTGGGGCTAAAGGTCAACAAGGATTCATCAAAGTTACTCACAAAAACAAGCAAGCTAGAAGGAACACTACGGGAAAGGACACCCTTGGGTAGGTGACACACAATAGATATGAAATCCTCTCATCAACAACAACGGAGAAAGGCCAAGCGAGCAACTACATAGAGCAAATTCCATATCAGCACAAGGAAATGGACACGGAAATGGAAAACACCATAAACCCATCCACAACTGAATAGGAAACTCAGGAAGAAACGGAAATGGACTACACACAGGAGCTTCCCACCTCAGAGGAAAAGGTAATAGAGGAAATTTTGATGGGAATGGATCTGCAGAAGCTTTCAAAGGAATGGACCTCAAAAGGATTTGAGGGTATTCTAGAAGACCACCTCAAACGTATAGAAGAAGCATACATCCTGCAACAGAACTTCCAAAAACAAAGAGAGCATGAAACCAAGGGGGGGAAGCAACCAGTTGGAAACATCAAAGCAAATCTCAAGGCCAATAATCAAATCACCAAATGCCAACCTAAAAGAAGAGGCCGGAAAATGGAAGGTCAACATCTGGCTGAGCTGGGATTGAGCCTCATCAATGCGAGCAAGGTAAAGGTTCTATCTCTCACCCCCAACATTTTATCATGAATTGCACATCTTGGAATATAAGAGGACTCAATAGCCCTCAAGAAAAAGGATACTTAAATCCAAAGTAATCTCAGGAAAAACATACATTCTTCTGTTGCAAGAAACAAAAAGTAGCCTGTCTGAAATGATGAACATACAGCAGACCTATTTTAAAAAATAGTATAGCCATTTATCCATAGCTACTCAGGGCACAGTTGGAGGCATAGCCACTTTCTGGAAAGATTACAAGTTTCATTTGATTGGCTCATTTGCTTCAAGGCATGCCCTAACAACCATCCTTCAGGTCATAGGCACCAAAGAGAAAATATGTATTACAAATGTTTATGGGCCTCATTCAGTCAAAGAAAGGTTGGCCTGGCTCAATCATCTAAAAATTTATCTCCAACCTTTTGATCATAAGTTCTAGATTTTGGCAGGAGACTTCAACATGATCCTAAATCTGGATGAGAAAAGGGGAGGTCTCTGTCATCTTGATTCGAACTCCCAAGCTTTCCAAGGTATGATTGATAATCTGAACTTCATAGATACCCCTACCAAAAATGGAATCCACACTTGGAACAATAGGAGAGGGGGAGAGCATCAAATTTCTTCTAGATTGGATCGGTTTCTTCTCTCTGAAGACCTTTTCCTTTCATCTCTGGAAACGGAGGCCATCATCGCTCCGTAGGCAGGTTCTGATCATTGGTTGATTGTCCTTACCTTCCAAATCTCTTTAAAACCAAAAATTGCCCCCTTCAGGTTTGAATCTTTCTGGATTTCCCACCCAGATTTCCAAGACAAAATCAAAGAATGGTGGACCAAATATTTCCCCCTCAAGGAAGCAATATGAAAGGATTCTATCAAAAACTTAGGTTCATCAAGCAAGAATTAAAAAAATGGAACCAAGAAACCTTCGGAGATATTACCTTAGAGAAAAATATTATAGAGTCAAAAATGAAATCTCTTCAACAAACAATCATCCCGAATGAGTTAACAGAGGAAACAAAGCAAACAGAAATGGAACTTCAGAAAGATTGGGAGATAAGAGAAGCTCAGGAAGAGATCCTTTGGTGACAGAAATATAGGATCCAATGGCTCAAAGAGGGGGAGAGAAATACTTCTTTCTTCCACAAATATATGATCTAGCACTAGAAAATTAATAGGATCCTCAACCTCAAGAACGAGCAGGGGAAGATGCTTGATACTCATCAGCAGATTGAGGAAGAACTTCATCGGCATTTCTCAAGCATCCTAACTAAAAGCAACCACCACAATGAGGATCACATAAGGAAAATCACCAATCATATCCCATCTATCTTAACTTAAGAACACAATCAGACGCTGTTAAAAAATATAACCATGGAGGAGTTGGAAGAAGTAGTTCAAACAATGTCGAATGGAAAAGCCCCAGGACTTGATGGCTTCACCATAGATTTATACAAAGCATGCTGGAACACAATCAAGGACTCGGTATATGACCTGGTGGAGGAATCAAGAATGAAGAAATCTATATTTCCCTCTCTCAATGCCACTTTCCTTGCTCTCATTCCCAAATCAGAAAGGGCAGAATCCCTAGATCAGTTTCGACCCATTGCCCTCTGCAATGTCATCTACAAGATCATATCCAAAATTCTAGTCAATTGTTTAAAGCCTCTTTTGCCACTTCCGATTTCTGCAAACCAAACAGGATATGTGGAAGGTAGGCAAATCATGAACAGCATCATTCTATCTCAGGAAATCATTCACACGCTGAAAGACCAAGGAAAATCATGGCCCTGGTTTCCAGTGTCTTCTTCTCAATCCTACTTAATGGATCTCCCACCTCAATCATCAATCCCTCGAGATGCGTCAGGCAAGGTGATCCTCTTTCTCCTTTCCTCTTTATTATTTTGGTGGAGGGGTTAGGCAAATCTATTTTGGCAGCCTCGACCTACAGTCTCATCTCAGATCTCTAGCTATATCCCTGGCTCCCCTTCTCAACCCAACAGCAATTCGTGGATGATACCCTCCTCATGGGATGCTCCTCAGTTAAGAAAGCTCTTGATTTCAAAAGAATCCTAAATGACTTCTCCCTTGCCTTTACTCTGGATGTAAATAAGGCTAAATCAAAAATCTTCTTCCTCAACACCCCAATAGCTATTCAAACTCATATTTCTCGAATCTTGGGTTTCCAGAAAAGTCTCTTTCCTTCTAAATATCTGGGTGTTCCCCTCACTAATAAACCTCTTGCCTGCTCAAACTGGGAACCTCTTATCTCCAAGCTCAAGAAGAAAATTTCTAATTGGACTTTTAGGGCACTCAATCTGGCGAGAAGACTAATACTTGTCTGTTTTGTCCTTCAAGCCATGCCCCTTTACCTTTTCTTGGCTATTGTGGTTCCAAGATCTATCTCAAGACAGATTAGAACCATCCAAAGGGACTTTCTTGGGAGAGGCAAAGCCATCAATGGCAAGTGGGCTCTGGTGGCCTGGGACAAAGTGTGCTCTCCCAAGCATTATGGTGGTCTTGGCCGTAGAGACCCCAATCTCCTTGGTAGGGCCATGGGTGCTAAGACTTGGTGGTGATGGCTTACAAATCCTACCACCAATTGGGCCATGTTATGGAAGGCCAAATATGCCCCCATGACTCCTTGGGCCTCTCTCTTACAGCTCTCAGGCAACCTTAAAGGGTCTCCAATGTGGAATAAGGCCTGGGAAAACAGATCGTTGATTCAAAAGCACAGTTTCTGGGAGATTGGCAATGGTCAGCATGCTTTATTCTTGGAGGATGTGTGGGAGAAATGTCCTAGCCTAGATAAAGAGATTTACAGGCCTGTTAAAGAATACCTGGATGAGCAAAATAAAAGAAAAGTAAAAGATTATTGGAAAAATACTGAAACTTCTGATTGGAGGGACTGGAAGAACCTCATAGACTATCTTCCAATCCATCTCCATCAACCTATAAACTCCCTTAATAAGGAGCTCATCAACAGACAGATTCAAAGGATGGACAGTCCAGACATTCCGAGATGGGGCTCCAAGCCGGAAGGAACTTTCAACATCAAAGAAGCTTACAACCTTTTGAAAAATCTGACCTCTACTCAAGTGGATAGCAAATGGAAAAAACTATGGAGTAGGAAGCACTAGCCGAAGATCAGTCTCTTTATTTGGCTGATCGCACACAGGAAAATTCTAACTTGGGACAATCTTCAAAAGAAAGGTTTCAATGGCCCCTCTGTTTGTAGTCTCTGCGTCTCTGACTCTGAAACGACCAACCACCTCCTCAACACCTGCCTTTTTGCTTCCAACATTTGGTCCCGATTCCTGTTAGACTTTGAGACCTCTGACTGCTCCCTTGATTCCATTCACAACACCTTGGAAAATTGGTGCTCAGCCTTCTCTAGCCAACCTCTTATCAATCTAGCCTAGACCCTTCTTCCCGATATTATTTGTTGGGCTCTCTGGAAGGAGCACAATTCTTGAACTTTCAAGAATTCAGCCTCCAAGGAGGAGTAGATCGTTCACAACATCAAGACAATGATGCGAGAATCTACTTCCATTGCTAAGCTTCTGGACTCCCCCCAACCTCCAACCACAGTTGAATGTAGAATCCTTAATCTTCTTGATCTTCCCATCACCAGCAATGCTTCTTCTTCCTAGTCTGTTTCGATCAATCCCTCGTATTTGACTATCTGGCATCCTCCTAAACAACCTTTCCTCAAGTTGAATTATGATGGGGCATCCAAAAACAACCCTGGCCTAGCAGGCTTTGGAGGTGTTTTTCGCAATTCTATGGGATCCATCCTGTGGATTTACTATGGTAATTTAGGCCATACCACCAACAGTGTAGCTGAGCTCCAAGCACTGGCCAGGGGTCTTGTCATTGCCAAGCAAAACAACTATTGGCCCCTTCTATCGAGGGAGACTCCAATGTTGCTACCGAAGCTTGCCAAAAACTGCGGTAGGGCCGAAGCATGGATAAATTCTCTGCTAGATGGCATCTCAAATCATATTCTTCAATGAATTAATGACAGCATAAAAGAAGCAAAAGGGGTTTTGTTTCAAGCGGTCAGACGAAAGGCCAACAACATGGCTGACTACCTAGCCAACCTAGGGGTAACAACCCAGGATCGACTTGTGTCTCAGGAGTGGAATTCTTTCAAATCACCCAAAATCAAGAAGGTTTGTACCATAGTCAATATCAATGACCTGCACAAGGCAGGTGCCATATCGCAGTCGCCCAATTAGCATATCCATTATGACAAAGTACTAATTTGAAGATTTATCACGTTCTCCGAGCACAGGTCGATCCTGGATCAGATCTCCTTGGCCCGTTCCCGTGCCCTACAATTATTCTCTGCCTGATCTCATTAAGTCAATCAGCATGCATCTTCGCTTCTCGCCCGCTGCTAGCCTATGCTTGCATGTATCCATAAATACCCCCCACCCGGCTCTTTTTCCTCATTTCGCTGCTAAGTTTCACTGCCATCTAAGCTCAAGTAAAGATTTGCACCTCAAGATTTGATCCTTTTGGCACTTGATAAATTCAGACTTAAATGGGAAAAATATTGCAGAATTAACTTATTTTTATTAAAACGAAATAAAATTAAATAATATTATTAATCACATTTATTACAATGGAATAAAAAGAAATAATATTATTAATCACATTTATTACAATGGAGGTTAACTTATTTTCATAAAAACAGAGTAAAAGTTAATAATACTATTATTTATATTTTGTTCTTAATCATTACTAAAAATAAAATTTATCATTAGAATTTAAACATTTTATTTTTAATACAAAATTAAATAATAAAACCCCAAAATCAATAGGAAAAGATGAATTAACTAGATAATTATTATTTTTAAAATAAAAATATTTTAATGTTAAAAACAAAGTATATATTGAAATAAGGAAAATATAAATTATCCATAACAAACAATTTATATTTTAATTTTTAGAGTAATAATTAAAACAATATATAATATTCAATAACTTTAAGTAAAATATTTAGAATAGTATTCCATCCGATAGGAATACTATGGTTTTATGTTATGTATTTTGTTGATGGTTTTTTTGGAGAGTTAATGGAGTAGAATTAGTTCTAGATGTTTTAGCATTTGTTGAGCATAGTTATGCTTGTCCCATATTTATGATTTCAAGATGTTGTTATAGATTATCATTTTATATAATTTTTCTTGGATATCTACAAGCCTAGATCCATCTAACTCTGGATTTATCATGCATCGTTAGGGATCAAATCCTTTAAATTGAAAACATTATTTTTGGAGTGTAGAATTTCAGGAAAGCTTTTCACCTCGAGGGATTTGATCCCTCTCGATGCATGATAGATCTGGAGTTAGATGGATCTAGGTTGGTTTGAGTTGAGGGAAACAATGTCACAATTTTATAATATTATTATTATGTATATGTTGAGATAAACTTCATACTTTGAAATTTACATTATGTTTTCTTTTCTTGCCATGACCATATCATTCTTTTCCTTAATTTAGTCTATGTTTCTTTCCTTGAACGATTTGTACATCTATGTTTGGATGATTTGAGTGGTTTTTATGTTTATGTATTCGGATTTGGATGGTAATTTTGTGAATGTTAAAGTTGTTGTGTCATATTTTTATACGTGTGTGTAAGTTTTTGTTAGCAATTAGTTGGTGATAAAGAAGGGAGACAATCTTGTTAGTAGTTCACAGGAGGATTGATATTACACATCAATTTAATTTAATTTTATGTACCTTAACTTTTAACAACTAATTAATTCTTAATAGTGTCCCTCCAAATATTACTAAATATATCTTGAATAGTAGTTTTAATTTTAAATTTGCGCAGTTACCTCAGTATATTGAGATGATAGATATTGCTAATAACTTTAATGATGAAAAATAACGAAATAAAAATTTTGAATGCAAAGTGACAATGTAATAGTGTTGAATGATAGAAAATGTGAATAATATGAATGTAGTCAATTACAAATAGTATTCATTGTGATCAATCTCAAGCTATTTTCTTCTACTATTCTTATTGTCGACCCTGTTAATTTTGTCATCTTTTCATATTGATTATATGAAAATGGTAGTTGAAATTGTAAACCATTGAAATATTCAACTCGAGTTATTGTGGTAAACATTATACCTTGTCTCTCTTGCTTTCTAATATTAATAGGTTGAATTACTATAACACAAAAAATTGTTGCACATTGTCAATAATTTTTTTGTGCTTACACTGAAATCAATGCACATTGTTAATCCAATCACTTTAAAATTAATGTACCATCATATATCTAGTTACATCAAATCAGAAATAAGCATTTACACTGAGAAGAAGCATCTAATGCAAATAATCAAATAGGATTATAAATCAACATCTACACTAAAATCAATGCATCTAGTGCAAGAAATTAAATAGAATTAAAACACATCTACACTAAAATCAATGCATCCAATGCAAGCAATCAAATAGAGTTAGAACTCACCATCTACACTGGAATCAATGCATCAAGTGCAAGAAATATTCTTCCCTATCTCTCTACTCCATATATATATATATATACTCTTTCTTTGTCTCTTTATCTCACCCCTCCCAAACACACACACTCTCTTTCTCTATATATTTCTCCCTCTCTTTCCCCTACCTCTCTCTCTCTATCTATCTCTTCTTCCCTCTATTCACCTTCCATCTATATCTCTATCCCCTCTATCTTCATTTGTCTCTTATCTCACACAAAAAATACACCTCTTTCTCTATAATTATATATATATATATCCCTCTATATCCTCTCCCTCTGCTTCCCCTTCTCTCCTCTTCCCCCTTATAATCTCTCTTCCCTCTGCTTCCTCCTCCCTTTGTCTCAATATTCCTTATCAGTCCCTCTCTCTCTCCCCTCCAACTCAATCTCTCTCCCTCCCTCCCTCTCTCCATCTCTTTCTCACATCCTCTCTCCCTTTCTCTCCCACCTCCCTCTTTTTCTCCCACCCCCCTCTGTCTCTTCCAGCATCTCTCTCTCTCTCTCTCTTCCCTCCAACTCTATCACTATCTCCCTCCATCTCTCCTTCTCTCCCCCCTTCTCCATGTCTCCTTTTTCTATATATCTCACCCCTAAAACATACACACTCTCTCTCTATCTATCCCTTGTCACTCCCTATCTCTCTCTCCACTTTTCTCTCTTTATTTGTTTCTTCTTCTCTCACTCTCTACCCCTCCAAATCCATCTCTTTGTCCCTCCCTCTCTCCTCCTCTCTCTCTCCCTCCCTCTCTCCTCCTCTCCCTTTTACTTCATCTCTCTCCCTTTCTCTCCTATCTCCTTCTCTCTCCCTCGTCACTCTCTCTCCCCCTCTCCCTCTCTCTATTTTCCCTCCAACCATGTCACTATCTCCCTCCCTCTCTCCTTCTCTCTCTCACCTTCTCTCTCTCACCCTCTCTCCCCCCTCCATATTTATATCCCCCTCTCTCTCTTTTACCCTTCTCTCCCTATCTCACTCCTCTCCTTCTCTCTCTTTATTTCTCCTCTCCCCTTTCCTTAAATTTATCTCCTTCAATGAAAGCAATCAAATATTATTATAAATCACCATCTACATTGAATTCAATGCATCTAGTGAAAAATATATTCTTCCCAGTCTCGCCCTCCATCTATATCTATATCTCCCTCCAACTATCCTTTTGTATATCTCTATCTCACCCCCAAAACACACACAAACTCTCTCTCCATGTCTATCTATCCCTCCCTCCCTATCTCTACCTCTCTCTCTTATTCACTCTCTTTACCTTCCATCTATATCTCTATCTCCCTCTATCTCTCCTTTATCTCTCTATATCTCTCCCTTGTCACTCCCTCTCTCTCTTTCTCTCTCCACTTTTCTCTCTCTATGTCTTTCTTATTCCATCAATCTCTCCTCTTCACCCTCCATCTCTCTATTCCTCTCTCTGTTCTCCTCTCTCTCATCCTTCCTCTTTCTCCCTTTCTCTCCCTTCCTCTATCTCTCCACCTCTACCACTTTGTCTTTATTCTTCCCTCCCATATATATCTAGAGTTAATATATATCATGATATATTCTTATATATTGTAATATAACAATTTTAATATTCTATTAATCCAAAGTTATTAAATTTAATAATATTAATATTATAATATATTAATACTAATATTAGATCTAAGGATGTTTTTACATGGCATGATAACAAAATCATAATAAAACTATATCAAATTAATATTTTCAAATATTACAACTTTATGTGGAAATATTTATGTCTTTAAAAATTTTAATATATCCATAGGATATGGTTTTTCCTTTTAAAGATTCATTTGACAAATATTTAATTAAAATAAATATTAAAAGATTTTGGAGAAGGATTTTCAATTCTTTGTGTTGAATTAACCTTTTTTCCATTGATTGAAGAAATCGTATTGGCTTTAGTAACGAGTAAAGATATTTAAAATTTTTCCTAATTTGGACTTTTGATGTGGTAAAATAATTGTTGAATGTAAATTTATGGTCCATTCAACTTCAACGTACATTATAAAAGAATTATTAAACCCATGAGATAATTGTATTGTAGTTCTTTTATCTATATGCTTATTTTAATTTTGTTTGGGGTCGAGATTATTTTTTTATATTTTATTAAATATTATTAAATTAAAATATTAAAATAACAAATATTAATTAATTTAATATATTAAAAATAAGATGTTTTTTCACTTGAGTGAGAAGAAGAAGAACGATAGATCACCAACTCAAATGCAGAGAACCCAACATAAAGCCTTAAATTCTTCATATTAAAAGAGTAAAAATATCAAATTAACTTTGAAATTGTTGAGACCCATAGAGGATCAACTCAAACCACACGGTATGAACCATACAAAATTCAAGCTCAAAATGAACCTTGCATTACTATGGTTTTTTAATCGATCTTTACATTAGAGCCCAAAGTAAAATTCTGGACCGAAATGTACAATTGGAAATCATAATAATAATAATAATAATTGTTATATGAATTGTTTTCTATTTATATAGGTATTTTCCTTTTAATTTATTTAAGTTGAAATTAGCCCGATAAAAACAAATGAAAAAAATTATGTGTGTGTGTGTGTATTATATATATTCATCGACATCAATTAAAATTTCGTCTGGATGGACAAACTTACACATCTCCACCATACTGAGCTATAGAATAAGCCTCTTGACGCAATGAGTTCAATTTTATTTTCATTTTGAGATAAATATTATATGGATTTGATAATTATATTATTTGGCATCCATATTGATTCTTTTAGAGTGAAAAAGTGGAGGAATCATCTCACAAGATCATTTTTACCGGCATGACCCAATTTGGAAAATTAGGGTCTGAAAATTTCTAGAAATAGTTTGAGGCATAAAATGGTGTTTTTTGGGGTAAAAAAATTGATGCTTGACTGTCGAACCCCTTTTTTTTACATAGCAACACCTTTCCAATGGCATACAAATCACTTCAATCAGAGTTTGTTTGAAAAATTTATGCCACTTAGAAGTTGACCTTCTTGTTTTAACCACCATAATTAAAGAGGATGTCATGTCAGCCCCCAATATTCATGAAAAAAGGGTTATCCATGTGATTATGATGAATAATACTCCAAAAAATTCCATATTGTAATAGGGTTAACTATGTGATTATGATGAATAAGACACCAAAAAAGTCCATTTTGTAAAAGGGTTAGTCATGCAATTATGATAAATAAGACTCCAAAAAATTCCATATCGTATCTTTGGTTAGGAGTTGAAGGAGTCAAATCTAACCATAGGAACGCTATCAGAGTGTCTTATAACCAGGCCACTAGGAGGAAAATGGTTTCCATTCTATTAGAGTGCACTTTGTTCCATAGTTGAGAAAAGTAGCTAAGAGTGGATACAAAGAGAGAAAATAGAGAGTATTTGTGCATTGTAGCATCACATGGGCCAACGGCCTCACTTATTTTTACTTCCATCCATTTTCCATTCAAAGAAAGAGAGGAGAGAAACCTTTCCTTCCAGCTAGGTTTTTTAATGAAGGGGTTTCCCAAGTTATATATTATGTTAATTTATGTTTTGTAAGTTTTATTTTTCTATTCTCTATTCTATGCATAATGATAATTTGTATGCATATTCAATAAACAATAATTAACAGATCTAGAAATCTAGGGAGAAATAGACCCTCATAGTGTAGATTTCAAATTTTACAATACATTTTAGTAGAAATGTAGTGACAAATTATGCAGTGGAATATCAACAATTTATGGATCATATTGGTATAAGAGTAGTTTTCTTTAGGTATAATGTGGGGAGTTGTATGGGATCGATATCTGTTAAGATGGAATCCACAAAACCCTAGGCATGAATGAAGAATCTATGAATAACCCTCATGATTTCATAGAAAATAGGTATGTGTGGATGGAAGCACAAGTAATAGATATAAATTATAATGTGAGCCTCTTCATGGCCACTCAAACCAATAATATTTAGTTATTTGGAGAATATGGAGTTTCTAACATGGAGGTCAAATCAAAGGGGAAATCAATAAATGAAGAAGAGCTACAAAGGGAATCTAAGAAAGAACCCAAAAACGATCAACCCAGTTTCAATATCATGAATCATTCACTGTCTTTATTTAAACTACAAGAAAAAGTTGAAATTAAGCCATTTCAAGGTGAGATTTTTTATCTGAAGTTAAATCATTGGTACAGTAATTTGAAGTTTATTTTTTTTTTCATTATATGGAGAAAGAATATATGATTTCATTTTATTAGTTGGAATTAAAAAATTTATGTCATGACCTAGTGGGAAGCCATATTGAGACCTTAAGGTTGGAAGGGGATCCTCCAATGACGAAGTGGAAGGATTTCAAAACCATCATAAAGTCACAATTTAACCTTATCAAGTATGTAGAGGACAAGTGGATCTAGTGGTATCACTTCAAGCATAAACAGGAGCATAGAATATAGTAGTAAACCACAAAATTTAAAAATATTACCATAACATTGGGTACATCCCCAAAGAACCCAAACATACTCCTCAAGTATCTAGGGGGTATACATAGCCATTTGTAGAATCAAGTGATGTTGTCCAAACCTATATTAGCATATGAGGCTTGTATATAGGAACAAAGCTTGGAGAACATAAGCTAGAAGAAAGGGAAATTATGTTGTTTGAAGTAGAAAGACCACTAGGATGCTTCTAAGGAGGGGAAGAAGAAGTAGAAAGGAAGAGAGATAAAAATACAACATCCACAACAAACTAGTGTAAATATCTTAGCAACCACTGCATCAACTGTAACATTGACAATCATGTAAAGGCTAAGTTCTAGAAGTTGAATCCATACCTTAACCCAAATAACAAAAAAATATATATAAAGAAGAAGAACCTAGTGGCCATTGATTCAAGTCATCAAGTTGAAATCAACTTATACATGGATGAGAAGATCATTTGTACATTAGTGTATAAGGAGGTGAATTTAGGTAGCATTCAACAATAGGAAGAGAACAAAAATACCAAACTCTTCCACATAAAGATACAAGTCAAGAAGACAAATATTGATGTTATGTTTGACCGCGTGGGCTTCACTGGGGGAACAATACCATACTATGTGCATTCATATTGGGGGATATATATTGAGGAAAAAATGACATAATATATTGAGCATATAATAGGGGGTAAAGGGTTTTTATATGTTGTGTATAAAAAATTGAACCCAAAGCTAATGAAAAAATATAAAGGGGTATAAAAAAATTTAATGAAAAAATGGATACCTACAATTATCAGTGAAAGTCTGGATTTTTAAATTGGGAAGGGGTATTGGGTTCGTATTGGTAGGGGGTTAAATAAAGTGATTTTGAGAGGTATTTTCCAATATGTAGTTAAATTAAGGGTATTGTTTAGTATGCCTCGAATGCACGTGTTATGTCAAAGGTTCATCGAGTGAAGCCCCAGTGTGTTTTACTTTGGATCATAATAAAATATCATTGCAAGAATTGGTTAACAAATTGGGATTGAAGTTTATGCTCATCCAAACGCATATCCATTGGGATGGGCAAATAAGGATGCAAAAACAAAGGTAACCAAATAGTGCAAAATCAAATTTGATATTAGTGTTGATTTTATTGATGAAGTAGAACTAGATGTAGTTCCCCTTGATGTATGTTTTTCCTTATCTCCATTAAATAGATTTTAGAATTCATGGAAAAAAAATATAATTATTTAACACTATGAGATTTTAGTGATATCTAGAATTAACTAAGTCTAAAAATATTATCTATCTAAAAATGACTTGGATTGACAACTAAGTGTCCCACTCGAGTTAGCATGCAACTAATTGTTTGACTTTAAACAACGTGCAACTAAATTGCACTTTAGTTAATAGAGGAGATTACTATACTTTAATAGTTTAGTTAATAAATGTTTTGGAATTTTTTTTGAAATATGGTGATATAATTTTAAGGGAGAAATTTAATGAATAGATATTTTGGCTTTTTTTAATCTGGTGATATGATTTTGATTAAGATTGTGATTTCTTGTTATTTAAAATATTTTTTTTAATGCATAAATGGTTTCATTTCCCTAAAAAAAATATACGGCACTTGGACAAATTACTCAACTCAAATTTATGAGTTTAAAAAATATCCACTGGATTTTGGGTAAAATTGAAGAAAATAATTTCTCTGAATAGCACCAAAACCTGTAATAGTTAGACTACCATGTTTTTAAGCATCTCATGGTCATATCATGTCTAACTCTTCTACCTTTTTACTTTTTAGAGCATATATTCTAGTCAATTTTACCCAAAATCCAATAAGGATTCGTTGGATTCACAAGTTTGAGTTATGAAATCTACATAATGTGAATGCTATGGGTCACAATTCCACCCAAAATTGTGGACATGGCTTTTTTCTAATCAAATGGAAAAAAAAAAAAAGGAGTATAACTATATTTAAGATCAATCTCAACCATTTGTGAATATTATAAAAATATTATGTTGAAATTAAATCTCTATTATTCATCTAATAATTATGGAAAATTAAATTAAAATTGTGGAAACCTATTATGAAATAAATACTCAAAAATCTATTCCAAAATACACACCTATTTGTATAACTATAATCACAATAAATTTATGTTTTTAAATTTGTAAAAAACTAGTTTTGTAAGAAATTAAATTTTATTCATAAAAGTAAAATTAATTAATCTGTATGAAGTTTAGTGTTAATTGAATTATTCATTCAATGACAAAGTATATTCACTAGATTGCTTTGGAAAACAAGTAGACTTTATACCAAAATATCGATCAAAATATTTTCACAGGTAGACTACGGATATTTGCCCATAATTTGGAGTTTAGTCAATATTTGTTTGGTATAATATGTGTTCTGAAGGAAGGGTTGTTTCTCCTCGGTAGTGATGGAGTTTTGGAAGTTTATGGGAATTTGTTTTTCTTAATCTGGAGGTTTTTTTTTTTGGAATTAAATACTAAAATTGAGAGGGAAATTGTGATTTTTGGTGTTAAAATGTGCATAGTCTAAGCGGTAGATAAAATGATTAGATGAAATGGTATTTTATGGACATTTTTCTTGGTTAATTTTATCTAAAATTTGGTATAAATTTTTAAAATTTATAAGTTTAAATTCTTTATTTTGTAAATATTTAGTCTCTCATGGTCTTTTCAAGGTTTTGAATCCATTTATACATTCGAAAATGCATTTTAAACAACAAAAAATGACAATGTTGGTGTACCATTGTGAATCACTAATTCATTGAAGTAATCTAAACAAGGCCACCTTGAAACCATGTGGAGGTGATAACATCCTATTGTGTAACCAATCAATCATCCAAATAGAAAACATGCGATTAAAACATTCAAACCAAAAGTGAATGAAGATCATATGGTCCATCATATAACCTTTGGCTGAGATATATGAGTTGTGATAATATTTTCACGTAATTTAGAATCTAGTTAATGAGTGATTGGTATAGATGGTGCCATGAAGGAAGGGTTACATCTCCTTGGTAGTGATTCTTAGTACAGACTAGTACAATTTAGCTTTATTTTGTGGATTGTTTATAGATGGGGTGTGGAAGATAAAGAATGAAGAATGTAAGAAAACTTGTATTTAGTACTCAGAAAACTCTCTATTTCTGGAAAATAAATAAAACACAATTTTTGAGCTTCTCGTAGGGAAATTGCAATTGTTATTGTTGCACTAAGTACATCAAGACAACAAATGTTAGCAACAATGTCAAAATTTCACAATGTCTCTAGACAAACATTGCACAAGCATACCAAATTCAAGATTCAAGTAAATAAAATGATGAAGTTGCTTGTGGGGTTCTTATCACTAAGCAACCCTACTGAGATAGACTTATAATAGGAATCAGAGCACTTGTGATATAGTTTTGGGAGAGTCATTCTTGTGTTAAACCAAATATAAATCATGTTGTGTTACATCGCCTATCTAAATTTGAGTATGTAAATCATGTTAAGCACATTGTAGAAATGAGAGAGATTGCATTATTTGAGGAATTTCAAGAAAGCAATCCCTATCTCAACATATCCATAAACATGTTTCAAAAATTTAAACCATGGTTTATTAGGCCCAATACAATTGGTGACACATGCTTTAGTTGATATCCTATTGAATTCCAACTTCATTATGACATGTTATGGGATTTTTGCAAAAAGAATTGGCACAATGACCCTCCTCCTAAAATGCATGGTTCTATTTCATCAATATTGTGCAGAAGGGAGCCTGAAGAGTTTTTTTACAAGAAAATATGTATATGTGGGAGAAGATGCACTGAATGTGGTGATTTGGCATTGTTTCATAGGATCTTTCGTATTTGATGCAAAGCCGAGAGGAACAAATTAACAAAAAAACACACATACGATTTATTAAATTATTTTCTCTCAAAACTTGGTTTACACATGAAATACATTGTTATTTATTACGGAGGAGAAAAACTCTCGAATTTCTCAAAGGGAGAACTCCTTCCTAGATATATGGAAGAAATTTAGAGAAATCCTCTCAATTTTAGAAATCCATCCTAACTACTTAATCTCCAGCAAATTTTAGGAGTCTCCATAAAATCTCTAATTTTATAAGATTCTCCAAATTAATTAAATAAATAAATACAAAATAGGATATGATCCTCCATCATACTACCGAGGAGAAAAAGATACATTCATATACTTTTCTGGAGTTCTTCAATATTGGTAAAACACATATGATTATTTGAAATATCTATCGCTGACATCCCAAAGTTAGACATCTTCGACTGGTTATTCTCCATTTTAACCATAGTATTGTAGAAATACTTCTTTACCCAATCTTGTCACCTTTATAACCTACCCTTTAATTTATCGATGATTCATTCAATATACTTTGCTAGTGATGAAGGTAGTTGCTTCTCCTACTAAACTTTATCACTAACAGGTGCATCTTTAGGATCATTTATTGGTTCCTTAAACGGGTATAGATATGAAACATTAAAAATTAACGAAATTCCAAAGTCTTTAGGTAGTTCTATTTCATAAGCATCCGAGGAAAATTTCCTCAAAATTTTACATGGTCCGATCTTTTTTAGTTTTAACTTATTATATTCCCCTTTAGGAAATATTTATTTCCAAAGATGTGGCATAAATAAGTCCCCAACTTCAAAATACAATTGCCTTCTTGGAATCTACTCTTTGTTTATACTTATTGTTGCTTTCTTGTAATTGTTGCTTGACTCGGTCTTGTATTTCTTGCATAGTGGTTGCAAAATCTTCACCATCTGCACTTGTAAATTCTCATTTTCCAAGGTTCCATAACTCAGAAATTCCTCTTGGATGAATTCCATAAACAATTTGGAATGGACTTATTCCTATTCTTTTGTTAGGTGAGTTGTTATATGCAAATTATTCCTAAGCAAGTACCTAATCCCATTGCTTTGGATGCTCACTTATCAAACTTCTCGGGATACTTCCAAGACTTCTATTTACCACCTCTATCTGACCATCAACCTAAGGATGATATGTTGAACTAAAGCTAAGATTATTTCCTAACATTTTCCATAAAGTTCTCCAAAAATGGCCCATAAACCTGGTGTCTCTATTAGAAACAATACTTGTAGGTAATCATGCAATCTACTAATCTTTGAAGAACAATTTTGCTATGTTAGTGTGCATCATTTGTCTTTTAAATAGAACCCAGAATAAGTGAATAGACCATTATTTTTAGAAATCTATCACAAAACAGAATTTTGAGGTCACTCCTCTTGTGTGTTCGGTCAATACCCTAGTGACAAAAAAAATTCTGCTTAGAGAGTCTATGTCAATTGTATTGGAGGGTTGATCAATACATTAATGCGGACTTTCCTTGCAAATGACATAGTGCTTCTTTTCAACAAATATTCTTACATCTTCTTACATGCAAGGTCAATAGTAGGATGCCTGTAATTGTGCTAGAGTTTTATCTTGCCCAAAATTACCAACTAAGCCTCCACTATGTTTTTCTTTTAACAGATTATCTCTCATCGAACTTCTTGGAATGCATAATTGCCTTCCTTTGAACAAAATTCCTTCTTGTATCATGTAATCTAACCATGGACTTATATCTCTACTTACAATATTTTCACAAGCCGCATAATCTTCTTTGAAATCTGGATCATATTTATACATATCTTTTATCTCATCAAATCCTAAGAAATTCACTTGAAATTCTTCCAGAATTAAGTTGATCTTGCGTAGTGCATCTACTACTTTATTTGAATGCCCACTTTCATGCTTAATAAAAATTTAAAATTTTGTAAGAATTCAATCCATTTAACATGTATTTGACTCAATTTTGTCTGATTGTTGATATATTGTAAAGCATGATTATATGTGTAAAGGATGAACTCTTTTGGCATAAGATAATGTCTCCATTTTTTTTAAGTTTGTATAATGGCAAAGAATTATTTATTATAAGAAGAGTATTTTTGCTTGGCTTCATTATTTTTTCGTTGTAATAGGCGATTGGTCTTCCTTCTTAACTTAGAACAACTCCTATCGCAGTTCCACTAGCGTCACTCTCAACCTGAAACAACTTGTTGAAATATGGAAATGCTAAAATAGGTTGTTTTGTAATCTTTTTCTTTAATATTTTGAAACTTTTATTAGCTATTTCTATCAAATAGAATGGTTGATTTATTTCTTTTATGGTTTCTACAATTGAAATTCTTGATAAATTTTCTATAAAAAACTTACCAATCCATGAAAACTTCTTACCTCTGAAATTCTTCTTGGGGTTGGCCAAGTGATTGCAAACTTCACTTTCTCCTGATCCATCTTTAATCCTTCCTTTGAAATCACAAAACCAAAGTACAATAAGTTTTCTTTCATGAAACTACATTTCTTTAAATTGATTAACATTCTTTCTTTTTGTAACTTCTTCAAAACATCTTAAGATGTCTTAGGTTCTCTTCCTTGTGCTGACTGTAAATTAGGATATCATCAAGATAAACTATAACAAATTTTCCAATGAATTCTTTTAAGACCTCCTTCATTAACCTCATAAAGGTATTGGGAGCATTGGTAAGTCCGAAAGGCATTACCAACCATTCATATAATCCATTATTAGTTTTAAGTGTTGTTTTCCATTCGTCGCCTTCTCTAATTTAGATCTGATGATATCCACTTTTTAAATCTATTTTAGAAGAATATGCAGCACCTCTTAAACCATCTACGATATCATCACTAAAAGGCAATGGAAACCTATACTCTATTGTGATTTTGTTGATTGCTCGAGATTCTATACACATTCTCCATCTTCCATCCTTATTTGGAGTTAACATTGTTGGAACAACACACAAACTTAAGCTTTCTTCTATGAGACCCTTATCCAACAATTCTTGCACTTGATTTTTAATCTCTTCATTCTCCCTTGGAGTCATTCTATAGGCTACTTTATTTGGAAGTTTGGCACCTGGAATGAGATCAATATGATGGTTGATACTTCTAATGGGAGGAAACTTATCAGGAAATTCATCCACTACAATATCAATGAATTCATTTAACATATTTTTAATTTCTTCTAGAAGATCATTCAATTCGTGCTTGTGATGACTACCTTTGGCTTACCGATCAAAGCAAAATTTATCTCCTATATTTGATTTCTTGAAGGAAATATTTTCCACTAAGTAACATTACCTTGGATTTGTCTTCGTCTAGTGCTTTTTCATCCTTCAAAGGAAAGAGGGCATGCTTTTCTCTATCCTTTTCAAAATTATAGGTGTTTCTCCTTCCATTATGTATTTATTTCATGACATATTTCCATAGTCTTCCAAGAAAAATATGACACACATCCATAGCCATAACATCACAAAGAAATTTATCTTTATAGAATCCTATCTAAAACTCCACTTCACATTGCTAATTAACTAGTATCTGATGTCCCTTTTGCAGCCACGAGACTTTGTATGGAGTAGGATGTTTATTTTTCCAAAATTTAAATTTTCTACCATTTTTGTGGATACTATATTATCAATACTCACACTATCAATAATGACTTTACAACATTTTCCTCCTGATTTACAGACAGTTTTGAACAAATTTTCCCTTTGTGTAGGTTCCTTTACATCTTTAGGAGACTTTAATAAATTTATTTTCATCATTAAGGATTCACCAGTTTTAGTTGAATTTTCATCTATAGAGGATTGTACACTTTATGTATCAGTGTTTTCCATATGTATGCTATCCTGAATAGAAGATATTTCTGGACATTCATCAGATTTATGGCCAACTTTATTACATGTATAACATCTTACCACAAAATATCTACCTCTACCTCTTTGATATGGCCTTTGTCCTCTAAAATATCCTCTTGATGACGATTATGCCTGATGTGAACTATTGACTTCCTCCTTTTGAATGGGAAACCTTCTGTTTGAATATCCTCTACTTGTTTTTCCTCTGCTTGATCTTCCTCTTATTGACTATCCTTTGCTCCTTATTGTACTTCATCTTCTTCCTCTATGCCTTTTCTTCCTTACCAGTTTCTCTTCTATCTTAAGGGATATCTGGTAAGCTTCTTCAACATTTTTCAAAGACAAAATATCCAATTCATCTTGTATTTCAAATATTATACCATTAATATATCTAGCTAATTTTTCATCATTTGCTTCCACATGACCAAACCTTATACTTAATCTATAAAAAAATTCTGTATATTCTTTTAGAGACATGGATTCTTCTTAATATTTTGCATGTGTCGAAAAATATTTAATTGATAGTCTTGAGGAAGAAATTTACTTTGAGTTTGGCTACCATTCGATCCCAACTAGTGATTCTCCTTTTGCATTTATTTTTCTGCACAACTTTCACACTATCCCACCATAATGTAGCATGTCCTTTTAATCTGGTCACCGTGAACTAAACTTTCTTATCTTCAATGACATTTTCATAGTCAAAATGTTTATCCATGATGCTAATCCAGTCGATCAATTCTTCAAGATTTAAGTTTCCCTCATACATAAGCACTTCCTATCTTAGCTTGCTACTTAATCTCACGATAATCTTGACCATTTTCTCTTCTAGAGTTTCTTCTTCAACTTCAACTTCTTCTTCTAAGGTTTCTTTTGCTTCGCTGATATCGCCAGTGTTGACGTCTCTTTTGCCTGTTGTCTGTAATGCATCTAATCTCACTCAAATATGTATTACTTCATCGAGTAAGACTTGGTGGGCAGTTGGTCTTCCTCGACCAATTCCAACTCCCCTAGCTCCTCTACCTTTATTTATCATCTTTAAACAACTTATAAATAATTGCTTGTAAACAACTACTCTTAATTATTATTATAACTTCCCTTACAAACTCCTTAAACCTCTTAGCAAAGATTTTATATAAAATATTTAAATATACACTTATTCTCTCTCATAATTTTTTGGTATTAAAATAATGCTAAGTTTCTTTTTTGTCCCTTTATCAATTAAAAGAGCATATGAGGAATTCAAAGGATTCGATTGGTGATAATTTTATTGATTTTCACTTTATGAGTCTTTATCCACCAACGTACTCTATGAAAATGCCAGGATGTAATTCAATAGTCATATCACAAACAAATATGAAATTTGAGGCTCTGGTTGCTCTTTGGTTGCTCCAAACAGAGGCTTCACACACTTGCATATCCTCTGCGTAGAAAATAAAAAATTAAATAAAAATCTCCAGATCGTTTTTTTTTTCAACGCTTCAAATCAGATTTTTTTCTATGCTCCACAACTTCACTTCACCTCCCAATTCCAGCTTCATTTCTTCATTCCTTGAAATCACTCAAGCCAAGTGTCTCTATGTTCTAATACCCTCCACACTCTAGTGGTTCACACAACTCAACACTCCTCCACGCAAATGCTCCCAACGCACAGGTTACAAGTTCACATATCCCACGATGAACTCCCACATTACACAACACAAATTTTACAATACACTAATGTTCTCAATCTTACGAAATCCATCTATGAATTTTAGAATTGATTGCAAATAAAGCCTTTATATGATACCAAAATATGGCGTAGAGCTGAGAGGAACAAATTAACAAAAAAAACACACATGATTTATTAAATTATTTTCTCTCAAAAATTGGTTTTACAAATGAATTACATGGTTATTTATTGTTGAGGAGGAAAACTCTCAAATTCCTGAAAGAAAGAACTTTTTCCTAGATATTTGGATGAAGTTGAGAGAAATCCTCTCAATTCTAGAAATCTATCGTAACTACTTAATCTCCAGCAAATTCTAGAAGTCTCCATCAAAACTAGAATTTTCTAAGATTTTCCAAATTAAATAAATAAATAAATACAAAAAGGATATGCCTACAGCACTATTCCATCCCATCCATCTGGTATGTTAAGAGATCATGGGTCAAGGAAGCGATAGAATATTGTAAATCAACAACGATCACATTGTGCCTAGGAAGATCAACTATGTTGAGGATGAGATTCCTATTTCAAAATTCATCGAGAAGTTTTAGAACCGAATCTATAAATATGTCAAACACTCGCACAGGTCCAAGTGGCAAGCTTCTAAATTTAAGCATTCTCGTGAGTTATTCCAGATTAGGCACAATCTTATCAATGGTAGACTTTGCCAAGAATTACACATTTGCTCCTCAGACAAATATATAGAGTGAGTACTATCACTTGGACCAAGTGTCCATATTCGTACATGTTTTGTATAGGAATACACAATTGAATTTTTATGGTAGCGATAGCACTAATGAATCATGTGATGTGATTAAGGAGTATCACTTTTACATCAGTGATGATTGTGAGCATGAAACATTGTTCGTGCAAAGTTTCTTTGTCCTAATTTATGAATCATTTAAAATAAATGTCATATGATTCAAAATAATTGGATATGATCAAATGGTTTTGCAAGGAATTTCAAGTCAATACACAGTTTTTATTAGTTGAGTCGACTACACAAGGAGACAAAAATTCAATATACATAGAGCTTTTTTGAAATAGCACATGGAATGGTGAGCATGATTGCAGGTGCTTGTGTGAAATGAGCATTTAGGAGGTACAAAATGATTCATGATTCACATCGACTCAAATCATCAGTACAGGTGGTCAACTGGCGCAGATCCCATTTAGGACACGAAGGTCATAGTTCTATTAGGCTTGTGTGTAGGTTCTTCTGGAATGTTGAAATTGGAAATGTGAATAGATCCTTTCCTTGGTATCGTAATACTATATAAGGCACAAGGGGGTTACACTCAGTGTGGAGTAAATATATGGGGGGAATATTTGCCATCGAGATAGGAAAAATCGCATATTTTTTGTGATTTTTGCATTGGTGTAGATGGATGTGGATTTTACCAATGTGAAAAACATGGGTAAGTGAAAGTATGGAAATATCTCCCTCTTAATATAAATGGACCTCATCCAATTCTGATGTGGAAAGAGATGCATGTTGAAGAAGTTGTCGTTTCACTTTATCATGATCAAGTATTTGATGTTGTAAGGGAAGGTATGTGGTGTCCATCATTAACAATTATAAATTTAAATCTCAAACATATAAATAATACATGTTATTTTTTATTTTGGTTGTAAGTGATGTCTTTATTTCCATTTCCCCCTCAAGAAGCAAAGAGATCATGGACTACTATTTGATGTGATGCACACAGGTAAAACTCAGGTTGTTGCCACCGTATGAAGATGGACAGTTCACATACCAATTAGTGACATGGTTGTGATGGGTCAGATTTTTGAAAAGGTTAAAAAACGAGGTGGTCACATTATTTATAGAGATTTTAAGCCTGAATATATATCTTCCCAATACAGTCATCTAGTCATAACAGCTCAGATCAATCTCATAGAAATCAAAGCAAAGGTAGGTGAACCAAGGAGATGTAAGATGACAGAATCTGACCATGAACATATTATGGAGATTTACATTCATATCATCCATTGGTTATATGAGTATATGATGCAAATGGCAAGCCTTGAAGTTGATTTTATAGCAGTCAAGTGTAATTTAATCTAATTTAAGAGATCGACATATGAATTTTGTAATTTACAAATGTGACAAATGAATAATTTTGTAATCTTGAATGTGAATAAAATTCATAGAGAAAGGTTTCCCTCTAATATTAGCTATTAGGAATAAAATCACGAAGAAATAAAATCAAAATGAATGTGGAAATCAAGCATATAATGAAGCCATATGAAAATAAATTTATAGATGCCCCATGAAAGGACATCATGTACCCATACCCCTCTTGATGCATCATTCCTATATATTTTTATAGAATGAAATTATATTTAGAGATAGGATGGATCCATAATGGTGTATATGTTATAAGCTCTAGGTTCCTCGAGGTGCTTGAGTTTCTAAAAAATTTCAAATTTTAAGGAGGTTTTATTTTTAGGGATAGGATCCTTATGTTAACACCGTAGATTTAGAATCAAGATGGATGTACATTGTTTTTCAAGTCATATTTCTCTCTCTACATACACACACACAAACACACTCATAATTTGATTGCCATGTACATTGAAGTAAAAAAAATTATATTATTGTTTTTAAAGGTCAGGTATCGTATTCATGTTGAGCATGGAACAAATTATAGATATACATCATAATGGGTTCTAGAAAATCCATTTTAGTGGAACAATAAAGTTGATATATAATGTTATTTTACTTAAAATGGAAATTTTAATAAATGTCGTGTGTCAATTGTAGCATGGAAAGAGTACACACTGTTTGATATTTGAAATGTAAAAAGTCAACAAATCAGGAAATATATTATATATATATATATATATATATAATATATATATATATATAATATATATATATATATATAGAATTATATATAAATATATATATAAAATATATATATAATAATATAATATATATATATATAATATAAATTATTATATATATAACTCTTGTAGATAACCTCAAAAGAAATAAAATTGAATAAAATTTATTTGTTGTTTACAAGACATCTTTTAAAACATAAACTATTTCCACAATAAAGTAACCAACAACTACTTTATTCAATCCTATTTGTGTTTTCTAATTGAACCTTAAGATAAGAAATTGATGAAACACTTTGTTTTCTTAATTGAACCTTAAGATAAGGAATTGATTGAAATACTTGGATAGCCATATAAATTTAGGAAAGTTCATAAAATTATAGAAACATATCATTAATTATTTTTTGGTATATTAAATTTAAATATATATGACTTGGGTTTATATTTATTTGTGAAAACATAAACAATATTAATTTGTTTAACTACTTTATAATTATCAATTCAGTTATGCATTCTTTTTCTAATTGAAATTATAATTTCTTAAAAGAAAAAAAAAAATTCAAACACAAGGAAGCTCTAAAGACTTCTACAAATTGTATCTATATATTTGGTAAGGAATGATTTTTTTACAAAAATAAAATAGGAAAATAGATTTTATCGTTTTTCTATTGAACATGTGTTTAACATCAAATTTTCCTTTGAATATCTTTCATTTACTTCTATTGTATAGATACTTCATTTATGGGAATTTTTTCCATTGGACAAAGTACTAATGCCAAACATATCCAATGTACACATGTATTTACATTTTTGGTGTATCATAGTGATTTTATAATTAGGTTAATAGTAAACCTTTGTATTTTCATCTTGATATGATAGGTTGAAATGCTATAAGTTACCATCATAACATAATATATAAATTAGTATGTATATAATTTCTAATTAGAAAAAGTTAGGAAATGGTCATAAAAGTGTCAAAGAGATTTTGAACTTGTTGAGAAAACCATTGAATGTTCTTTAAACAATTCATTAGTATTAGAGATGTTAATTTAAACCTTTTATGTAATACATGATGGTAGAATAAACGTAATTATGGAAACCACATACTTATAACCATTAAAATTTCTTATAGTTAGTAGCATTTCAAATGTGTGGAACCATTCAAAATTTCAAGTAACTTATTAAAGTAAAGTTAAAAAAGTTGACCACAATGGTATACGGGTGAGTTGCAGAAATTTCCATATATATATTTTTTATTATAATATGGATGCCTTTAGAATTCAAATAATTTATTAAAATCATTATAATAGCATACATTGATTGCATTAAAAGGAACTTTCTATAAGCCAATATGAAGCATATTTTAGTTCATTTTAAGTGTCAAAGTGACTTCCATTATAGTATGGTTGTACTTAATTTCATAGTCCATGAAACTAGAAATCAAAACGAATATTTTGTAAATTTTTACTTCCTAAATATTGTAGATAAAATATTTGTGGTTTGTTGGTGATTACATAATGTTTTTACTTCTTGAATCTTGTAGATTCCATATTCATGGATGGATGAAGAGTCCTACATAATGCTAAAATATTATAGCATGGAGATTTTAATTGATTACATATGGATTTGTTATAACCTTTTTATTTTTCAATACCATTAAGAGATAATTTCAGTATAGCATATAATTGAAAAATATTCACAAAATGGATGATAAAATTCACTAAATATAAAGTAAATATTTTTAAAATATAAATAGTATTCTAATTAATTAATTTTAAATTGTTAATTTTTTAAGAAAATTTATACTGTAAATTCTTTTTAAACCATCAAAAAATTAACATCCATAAATTCCATAAACTTGAAATTAAAGAACATCATAAACAAAATAATAAACACCATAATTGAAATAATAAGCATCCATAAATGTAAATGTTCATGTATCCTAAACATTCATATAAAAAATATACAAAGTTTGGATCACATATGAATGTTCCCTGTGAAATGGGTCTGAAAATATAAAAACTATGTGGTCTAAGTACCACTACCCCTATGTGACCACTAGTCAAACATGGTGTCAAGGTCTCGGTACTGCAATATAACACACTCAAATTCAAATCTATCAACATTATTTACAAAATAATAAATATAGAAATAAATTATTTTGAACCACATTTAATTACATATGAATCTACTAACCTCACTCAAGTCCATATGCGAGGTAGGTGGGATGGGGGTATGATCAATATGAGTTTGATGCTCCTGTGCTGGTGGTTCAATGATTGGGGCTTGTATTAATGGTCTTGCATTGGCAATGCCTCTGTAGCCAGCATCCCACTCATGCAGCCACATCATTACAGCCTGGACACCACTCTGCATTCTAATTATTCTACAAATTAATTAGCATCCATGTATCTTAAAAAAAAGAAAATGTTGAAATCTTAGGACTAAAAAACTTTACCTCAACTATTGGTCTCGGTGGCTCTACATAGCGACTATCCTCCATGTGAGTGTGATAAGGTGGAGGTGGAGGTGGAGGTGTCGGAGACTCCATGGAAACATGCACTAATGAAGGCTACTCGGGATGATCAATTACCCCCTCGAATGACTTCAATCTCATCCATAAAGCCCTATGTCTACATGTTATCATGAACTTATTAATATGAATGCAATAATGATACAAATGTATTAATATAAATAATGTGTAATCTGACCATAAGAATTAAAAGTTTCATATATATGTACTTTTCATGTGTCACATGGGCCTTACACCCTCCAAGTCTCATGGATGGCATCATGAAACATATGTGCATATGACAAAACATGGTTACGGGGTAAAAGCTTGAGCACTAAATCATCAACTAATCAAACTAGCAGATCACGAGGCAATGGTGGTGGTCTACTCATCTCTCCATGCATTGTGACCTATGCACTGGACAATATGGTCAACATGCTATCGGAAATGGTATCCCTAGTCTCGACGTCAAGCTATGATAGCTCCTCTAACTCTTTCGGCAATAGCACATTGCAAGATGGTTATGGCACCAATATCAAAGGTGGTGGTACATGTGCAGGGTCCCTACGAGTCCTAGGATGATCATATATTAGAGAAATTTTCATCCTAAAAGTGGTCTCCTAAGGAAAAATAATAAAGTAATGGCTAAAATAATAAAATAATAGTTATGAATTATGGAGGGAAAAAAATGTACTTTTTCATTGTATTTTTGGATTATCTCCTTATAGGTTTACTCAAATTTCAAGTATAGACACTCGTTGGATGTGGAATTATATGCCACATCCAATGAGTACTCATTAGGCATACTTTTAAGAAGACCTACATTGATAAAAATTGAAGATAGATTAAAAAAGTGTTTAACATGCTTTCTTAATGTATATTAATTTTTTATCAATGTGGATCTTTTAAAATGTATGCATAATGGGTACTCGTTGGATGTGGAATTTAATTCTGTATCCAATGAGTGTCTACACTTGAAGTTTGAGTAAACCTATAAGGAGATAAGCAAAAAATACAATTAAAAAAAAAAAGTAGTTTTTCTTTTTATCCCTCCAAAATATTTACATGTACCTCTTTTTAAATTTAAAGCATTTTGATTGGTTTACATATTATGACATGGAAACTACATGAAAAATTCATGGGCACTTTTAGGCTAAACTTTCCTCTAATGGCTACATCCTCTGTCGAGTCCATAAAAATCAGATTTGGTGTTCGTGTAATTTGGCCTCATATGTAGCACAAACTCTGCATATACATGTTGGGAAAAGTAAAGGGGGGGCCTAATCATGGTGGGGGAATTGACCGCAAGCTTCAATGAATCAAACATAAACAAAAGGGGCCACACCAAAATTCTTAAAATACATTAGTGGAATCATACCATGACATCTAGGATGGTGGCCCATAGGGATGTCAAAAAATCCCCCATGCACATCAACGTCCTTGGTGGAGGCTTTCACCTCCTCCAAAATATTTGTGCCTCTAACCTCCTGCCTCATAGTCCTATGTATGGAATGTAGGAGATCACTATGTGGGCTTACCATCTAATAGGTCTAGATAAATTGATTGATGCTCTCCAGCACCAAATTCAAGGTATGTCTAGTAGGAAAGTGAGGCGGGAGTGTAATCATCTCTCATGTAATCCATGCATGTTGGGCTCTAACATCCTCAAGTGTTATATTGGTCATGGCGTCTTCCCACAGAGGGATCGACATTCCAATATCACCCTCATTTTGCCTTGCTCAGGCTCTGCAAATCATAAATATAATTTGACATATATAACAAACAAAACATAATAACATATACATTAAATTCAAACTCATAAATTGAAGACAATTTAAAAATTAAAGATAATTTCAAGACACAAACACATGAATTTAAAGAGGATTTAAAAATGTAGCAAGTTTAGTTGCGACAAATGAAGATGGTTCACTCTTTGTAACATCATAAACATAGACATAAACACTACCTCTAACACTACTATTGGCATTGGAGCCAAGATCTACTAGTGGAACACAAACTTTGGTTGGATTGCATGATCTTTCATGAGCTCGATCATGTGTAACTGATCCCTCCACACTCTGATAGCTTACAGATGGTGGCAGTATGGGAGAAGGATCTACATTAATTTAGTTGGAAGGGGATTGATTGTAATATTTATAGAGTTATTGAAAAGAATACAATCAAAATATAAAGGAATATAAGGAATAGAATTTTATTTTAAGTATGTAAGAGTCATCTAAGTTGTATAAGCTTCCATCATAGACATTTATAATTGAAACAAAACTAATACATATAATGTAATCCAAGAAAAAAAATGTTGACAAGAAAACTATTTCTAAACTCAAGTAGAATAATCTAGCCTTCCTAAACTTTAGAAGAAGGGAAGGAAAACCAACAAAGGGCACTCTTTACTTATGATTATAAATCACCATCTACATTGAATTCAATGCATCTAGTGAAAAAAATATTCTTCCCACTCTCCCCCTCCATCTATATCTATATCTCCCTCCATCTATCCTTTTGTATCTCTCTATATCACCCCCAAAACACACACAAACTCTCTCTCCATGTCTATCTATCCCTCCCTCCCTATCTCTACCTCTCTCTCTTATTCACTCTCTTTACCTTCCATCTAGATCTCTATCTCCCTCTATCTCTCCTTTATCTCTCTATATCTCTCCCTTGTCACTCCCTCTCTCTCTTTCTCTCTCCACTTTTCTCTCTCTATGTCTTTCTTATTCCATCAATCTCGCCCCTTCACCCTCCATCTCTCTATCCCTCTTCATCCTTCCTCTCTCTCCCTTTCTCTCACTTCCTCTATCTCTCCACCTCTACCACTTTATCTTTATTCTTCCCTCCCATATATATCTAGAGTTAATATATATCATGATATATTCATATATATTGTAATATAACAAATTTAATATTATATTAATCCAAAGTTATTAAATTTAATAATATTAATATTATAATATATTAATATTAATATTAGATCTAATGATGGTTTTTACATGGCATGATAACGAAATTCATAATAAAACTATATCAAATTAATATTTTCAAATATAAACTTTACATGGAAATATTTGCGTCTTTAAAGAATTTCAATATATTCCATAGGATATGGTTTCCTTTTATAAGATTCATTTTACAAATATTTAATTAAAATAAATATTAAAGATTTTGGAAGGATTTTTAATTCTTTGTGTTGAATTATCCTTTTTTCCATTGATTGAAAAAATGGTTTGGCTTTAGTAACGAGTAAAGATATTTAAAATTTTACCTAAATTTGGACTTTTGATGTGGTAAAAAAAATTGTTGAATGTAAATTTATGGTCCATTCAACTCAACGATATTATAAAAGAATTATTAAACCCATGAGATAATTGTATTGTAGTTATTTTATCGATATGATTATTTTCATTTTTGTTAGGGCCGAGATTATTATTTTATAAATATTATTAAATTAAAATATTAAAATAACAAATATCAATAATTTAATATATTAAAAATAAAATGTTTTATCACTTGAGTGAGAAGAAAGATCGATAGATCACCAACTCAAATGTAGAGAACCCAACATAAAGCCTTAAATTCTTCATATTAAAGAGTAAAAATATCAAATTAACTTTGAAATTGTTGAGATCCACAGAGGTTCAACTCAAACCACACGGTATGAACCATACAAAATTCAAGCTCAAAACGAAAGTTGCATTACTATGGTTTTTTTATCGATCTTTACATTAGACCAAAGTAAGATTTCAATATGTTCACTTCAAGGTTTTTTCATATCCATCTATGCCCAACCCAAACCCAAAATTCTGGACCAAAATGCACAATTGGAAATCATAATAATAATAATAATATAATTGTTATATGAATTGTTTTCTATTTATATCGGTATTTTCCTTTCTATTTATTTAAGCTGAAATTAACCGGATTAAAAAAATGAAAAAAATAATATATATTTATATATAATATATAATATATATATATATCTTCACCAACATTAGTTAAAATTTCGTCTGGATGGACAAACTTACACATCTCCACCATACTGAGCTATAGAATGAGCCTCTTGACGCAATGAGTTCAATTTTATTTTCATTTTGAGATAAATATTATATGGATTTGATAATTATATTATTTGGCATCCATATTGATTCCTTTAGAGTGAAAAAATGGAGGAATCATCTCACAAGATCATTTTTACTAGCATGACCCAATTTGGAAAATTGGGATCTGAAAATTTTTGGAAGTAGTTTGAGGCATAAAATGGTGTTTTTTGGGGTAAAAAAATTGATGATTGAGTGTCGAACCCTTTTTTTTTACACAGCAACACCTTTCCAATGCCATACAAATCACTTCAATTAGAGTTTGTTTGAAAAAGTTATGCCACTCAGAAGTTGACCTTCTTGTTTTAACCACCATAATTCAAGAGGATGTCATGTCAGCCCCCAGTATTCATGAAAAAAGGGTTATCCATGTGATTATGATGAATAATACTCCAAAAAATTCCATATTGTAATAGGGTTAACCATGTGATTATGATGAATAAGACTCCAAAAAATTCTATTTTGTAAAAGGGTTAGTCATGCGATTATGATGAATAAGACTCCAAAAAAGTCCATATCGTATCTTTGGTTAGGAGTTGAAGGAGTCAAATCTAACCATAGGAAGGCTATCAGAGTGTCTTATAACCAGGCCACTAGGAGGAAAATGGTTTCCATTCTATTAGAGTGCAATTTGTTCCATAGATGAGAAACGTAGCTGAGAGTGGATACAGAGAGAGAAAATAGAGTGTTTGTGCATTGTAACATCACATGGGCCAACAACCTCACTTATTTTCACTTCCATCCATTTTCCATTCAAAGAAAGAGAGGAGAGAAACCTCACCTTCCAGCTAGGTTTTTTAATGAAAGGATTTCCCAAGTTATATATTATGTTAATTTAAGATTTGTAAGTTTTATTTTTTTATTCTCTATTCTATGCGTAATGATAATTTGTATGCTTATTCAATAAACAATAATTAACAGATCTAGAAATCTAGGGAGAAATAGACCGTCATAGTGTAGATTTCAAATTTTACAATTCATTTTAGTATATATGTAGTGACAAATTATCCAGTGGAATATCAACAATTTATGGATCATATTGGTATAAGAGTAGTTTTCTTTAGGTATAATGTGGGGAGTTGTATGGGATCGATATTTGTTAAGATGGAATCCATAAAACCCTAGGCATGAATGAAGAATTTATGAATAACCCTCATGATTTCGTAGAAAATAGGTATGTGTGGATGGAAGCACAAGTAATAGATATAAATTATAATGTGAGCCTCTTCATGGTCACTCAAACCAATAATATTTAGCTATTTGGAGAATATGGAGTTTCTAACATGGAGGTCAAATCAAAGGGGAAATCGATAAATGAAGAAGAGCTACAAAGGGAATCTAAGAAAGAACCCAAAAACGATCAACCCAGTGTCAGTATCATGAATCATTCACTGTCTTTATTCAAACTATGAGCAGAAGTTGAAATTAAGCCATTTCAACGTGAGATTTTTTATCTGAAGCTAAACCATTGGTACAGTAATTTGAAGTTTATTTTACTTTTCATTATATAGAGAAAGAATATATGATTTCATTTTCTTAGTTGGAATTATAATTTTATGCCATGACCAAGTGGGAAAGCCATATTGAGACCTTAAGGTTGGAGGGAGATCCTCCAATGACGAAGTGGGAGGATTTTAAAACCATCATAAAGTCACAGTTTAAATTTATCAGGTATGTAGAGAACAAGTGGATCTAGTGGTATCACTTCAAGCATAATCAAGAGCATAGAATATGGTAGTAAACCACAAAATTTAAAAAATATTACCATAACATTGGGTACATCCCCAAAGAACCCAAACATACTCCTCAAGTATCTAGGGGGTATAAATAGCCATTCGTAGAATCAAGTAATGTTGTCCAAACCTATATTAGCAGATGAGGCTTGTGTATAGGAACAACGCTTGGAGAACATAACCTAGAAGAAAGGGAAATTATGTTGATTGAGGTAGAAAGACCACTAGGATGCTTCTAAGGAGGGGGAGAAGAAGTAGAAAAGAAGAAAGATAAAAATACAACATCCATAACAAACTAGTGTAAATATCTTAGCAATCACTGCATCCACTGTAACATTGACAATCATGTAAAGGCTGAGTTCTAGAAGTTGCATCCATACCTTAACCCAAATTACAAAAACAAATATATAAAGAAGAAGAACCTCATGGCCATTGATTCAAGTCATCAGGTTGAAATCAACTTGTACATGGATGAGAAGAACATTTGTACATTAGTGCAGAAGGAGGTGAATTTAGGTAGTATTCAACAATAGGAAGAGAACGGAAATACCAAACTCTTCCATATAAAGATACACGTCAAGAAGACAAATATTGATGTTATGTTTGACCACGTGGACTTCACTAGGGGAAAAATACCATACCACGTGCATTCATATTGGGGGATATATATTGAGGAAAAAATGTCATAATATATTGAGCATATAATAGGGGGTGTTAGACTCAGTCTTGCCAGTCCTCTATCATAGTCAAATTCACCAGGCTTCATTTCTCGTCATTTGCAGTCATCAAATGCCATTTTGGTCAAAAAGAGTCATTTTAATTTTTGAGTCCAAGGTTTTGCCTCCAGAAGTGTGAAATAATGCTTGTAGGCCAGAGGGAGGTTCAATAAGTTTTCATTTCAAAGATTGCCATCATCAATAATGCTCAAGGTTGATTCCTCTTCAAAACTCTGTTTTGAAGAGGAAATCGTCAAATTAATGTTTGTAATTAATATGTAAAGTCTTCCGTCATGAAGAATTTCAAAGGCAGGCCTTGGTCACCTTATTATCTTCATCAAATCTATACCCTGTAAGACAAACAGAAATCCATCATTCAGTTAATCAGAAACACGATGATATAAAATGCCCAAAACAAAGTAGAGAGAATAAACCATAAACTCTGGATTAAAGAGTTTTCTTCTTTTGAGAACCCTGGGAAGAAGATATCACCTTGGCATGATGTTGCAATTAGGAGATGGGGTTATCAATTTTGTGATTAAAATACCAAAGGAAATAGGTGCAAAAATAGAAGTTGCAACTGAAGATACATTTTACTGCAAAAAGGGCGAACTTCCAATCAGGCAAAACACTAAAAAGGGCAAACTTCGATATTACCCATATAACATGAAATTATAACTATGGATTTCTTCCACGAACATGGGAAGATTCATCTCTTGCAAATATAAAAGTTAAAGGAGCATTTGATGACAATGATCCAGTTAATGTAGTGAAGATTGGGGAAAGGCAGGCTAAAATTGAAAGAGTACCCAAAGTGAAGCCATCCGCTGCTTTAGCAGTGATTGATGAAGGTGTAGTGGATTGGAAAATTGTGGCTATTTCATTTGATGATCCAAGTGTGCCACTTGTCAATGATGTCAACAACGTTGAGAAGCACTTTCCGGGCACATTAAACTGCAATTTGAAACTGGTTTAGAGATTACAAAAGATGGAAAACCAAGACTCTGTTTACAAGTCTGTGCTGCACATAGAATAGGTGGCGCAGTGCATACGCTGAGCGCGGCGCACTGGGCCTGAGAACCTAGTGTAAATTAACAAAGGCGCGGCACACATGGCACGCGCAACACACTAGGCACATGCACGGTGCACACAGCCAGAAAGCCTAAAAATTGGCCAAAACTCTTCCAAACGTTCAAAACTTGGACAGATTCGATAGTCATGAAAAGCGCTAAATAGACAGAGGTTGTAGATACACTAGAGAATGCCAAAATCATTTTCATCAACACCTGTGCGATTCGAGAAAATGCTGAACAAAAAATGTGGCAGAGGCTCAACTATTTCTGGTTTTTTAAAGAGAGAATGGAAAAATGATGTTAAAAGGGAACGATGCTTGATGGAGTGCCTGAATGAAAGAAAAACATTTAAGTATGAAGAATTATTTGTTCAAGTTTCAAATACACCAGGAAATAACCAATTCCATGATGCTGGGCTTTCTGCATCCACGCAAAATCCCCAGGATTCTAAAACTAGCATAGTCCAAGGAAATGTAGTTGTGGCCAAAAATCCATGCTTTCACCCAGGCGATGTACAAGTTTGGTGTGCGATGAACACTCCCAAGCTTCATCATATGGTCGATTCCACAGTTATCCCTCGAACAAGGTGAAAGACCCCATCCAGATGCGTGTTTGGAATGCACGCAGCGCATAGAGCTACTACTCCAAATTTCTCATGGCCTCTGTCGAATCTCAATTTTTTGGCTCCTCTACTTCATCATGATGAATATGCAAGCTTTGTTCTCAAGACTGATGGAGTCGACTTCGCTAGGGTGAATATTTTCATGACAGATGATTATTTAAAGAGGATGTGGAGGAAAATCAATTTTCTGCAGACTGTGCTTGCAATGGGATATAACTTTGTTTTCACGGAAGTAGATCTCCAAATGGCCTGTAACCATTTCACTGGCAGCCCTATAGATTTGAAGAAAAGCGCCAATGGGGGATTTAACTATGTAAAATCAAATGACCAGACAGTAGAATTCTACAAGTAGAAGGTGAAATTTTGAAACATGACTAATGTGCCAAATCTGTCATATTTATAACGATATTCAAAATCAGGGTCTTCATACAGAAAACTCACCAAGGCATTGTGTAAAGTGAATGAAGGTGTTGCAACCTTGAGCATCCAAGGTAATGGAAGTGTTGCGAATCTGTTGGATATGTATTCGCTGGTGTCAAAAGAGAGATTTCGGCTAGTATTGGCAGAACGTCGTTTCCCGTCATCTAAGCAAAAATTCAAAACAATTTTCATTAAAGGACCATTTTTATCCAAAAAGAAAAAAGGGAATCCGCAGATTGCCAAATCCTGAGATGACTGGAACGAGAATTTTAGGGTGCACTATATAGCTCTGAATGGAAATTTTTATGTACAAATCCAGGCATTCAAAAAACAGAACGACATTTCCCAAAAATTGTTATCGAAACTACTTCTATTTTTGAAATTTTCAACAACACAAGGAGACAGGCGAGTTCTGGTGGCATACGTGGTGAAATCATCAAAAATCAGACCGTCAATGAAGATTACATGCGATATATGTGGCGTTTGAAACAAGTCCGTCAGATTCATAAATTACTTTCACACCTGATCATACACAAAAATTATCCGATGCGCCCGATCTGTTAATCGCTAGGTGGATAAATGGAGAGAATATATGGAAATAGGGATTTGAATCCCTCGTGACAGTTTTTACTCAACCAGGTGTATTTTTGGCAAACAGAAAGAAAAGGAAGCTGAAACGGTCAAAGCACCGAATGCCTGAATGTAAACGTTGATATCCACCATGGCAGAAAGAAAATATATGATTCGATTTCTTATGTTTATCTTCAGATATGGGATCTACGCTACAGGTGTTGCTTCATCGTGGGTTATCAAACAAATTCCAAATGTAATGCAGCTCTGCCTTTCGAAGATTATTTGGCTTTGGATATCCATCTTTAGTTTTGAGTTCTTGAGCGGTTGTAACAACCCCCACCCCTATCTATCGATCTATATTCTGACAAATTGATCCTATTTATTGTATGGAAAACCATTTTGTAAAGGGGGAGAGTTATGGAAAATAGGGGGGAGAGGTGTGAAGGAAACTTCACTGTACAGTTTTTGACAGGGATTTAATGAAAAGATACAACTCTGACTCTTGAGATTCTTGTGGTGTGCATTTAGCATTTGTCTTTTCTTTTGTTTCATATGTAGCTTGTTATGTTTCACATTTCATTTCATAATCATTTTTAGATGAATACTTTTAAGTGAGAAGGGCAAAATCCAGTTTACTGCTCTGCCTTGGGAAGGTATTCATGTTCTTTGTTTTCTTCTATTTGATAAGGTTTCATCTATTGCCCTTGTCAACCTCTCAGCAGTCTTTTCATTCCATATAATTTCAAAATTGAATGCTAAATTTATTGCCTATCTTGTCTCCTGAGATAACCTGTGTCTCGGAATTAATCTCTCTGCTCATGCTGTTCTTGATCCCACGCTACCCAGAAAACCCAGTCATTTATCAAAATACCCTTTCATATCTATTTACCAGCCTAAAATCAGTTCCCGTTTTAAGTCATCTCACACCCTATTGCTCATTTTATCGAGATTGACTGGAGAGAGCCCTCTCCTATCCTCGTAGGGCTAGCTACGAGGCTAAGCTTGGTTTGATGTTGTCTTGAACCTCACCTTCCTTCAGCCTGAGGCAGATTTGAGCACTAACATAGTGGCGACTCGGTTGGGGAACGAAAATGGTTCGCTTGAAGATTTTTTTTCCCCAGTACATATCTCAAGTTCAAAGTTGATTGTTGATGGTGAACAACGATCATACATAAGAAGACAGCTAAAAGCATTCACTTGGCAACTCCTTTCACTGAAAAATACAGCAACCGGTGCTTCATGGTGACTCCACTGCGGAGGGATCAGTAGCTTTGAGTTTTTTTTTTAAATGGAGCGCATTGCAAGAAGATACGCTCCCATGAGCCGAGATCACATTTCAGGATTTCCAAATAAGACTCCGAAAGTAGATTGGTCAAGGAATTTGCCTACATTTAAAGATGATGGTAAGAAGGACGTTGCTTTACATCTAGTTTGATTTCACATGCATATTCACAAGTTGAAGGTTGATTTTCCTGAATATTGCTTAATGAAGATATTCATGGCCACTCTAGAAGGTGAAGCCCAATATTGGTATGAAAATTTGCTCACTGCTTGTATTTACTGTCTAAAGGATTTCCATGCCCCGTGCATTGAAAGATATAAAGACTCTTATCCATCATTAAATCTAGTTCATGACTATTGCAAACATGGTTCTACTTTTATTGAAATCCTTGAAAAATTCTATGAGGATGATAATTTTATGGATGATGAGATCATGGAAGCCCTGGATTAAAATCCCTTTCAGCAGCGTAAAGATGATCACGAAAATTTGCAGAATGATCAAGATTGTAGTACGGTGGAAGATGAAGGTATTTTGCATCTTGACAGTCAACATGAGTTACATGAAATAGATTAGTAGGTTGAAGAGTTCCATATTGCTAAAAGTGATGAAAGAAAAAGTGTCGATTCAAATCTATCCATAGAAGAAGACAACATGCAAGGAAGTCTAGTTCTAATTCCAAAATGTGATAATGTCAAGTCACCCATTTCATATTCAGATTCAGATTGTGACGGCCAAGAAAACCTTGTACTAAGTCCCATGAAAGAGAACTCTGCTGCTGAAATCATCTCAAATGAAGAAGACAGAGTTACAGACCTAACTACCCTCATCTCATCAGAACACAGCCTTCCTAACGAGGTAATCCAGCCAGTTCATGAACAACAAGATGAGGTCTTCGCTCTAGTAAGTAAAGAGGTTTCTCTGGATGAATTTGTGGTAGATGATATAAATGATATTGTTGGGTTTCACAAATCATTTGAAGTTTCTTTTCTCATGATTGATGAATGTAAAGATAATCTGGTTGTCACATCATATGAAGATGACCTACAATACATTCAGGCTACCGAAGAGCAGAACATTCAGGATTGTCTTTCAGACTCTTCCTCATATGTTTCATGTTTTGAAGTGTTCTTTGAAGAGGAAATCCACTCATCTACTTATTCAGAATTTTTTGAAGACCAAGAATGTGCTCTTATTTATGAAGAAAAATCAAAAGCAAGAGAAAAAGACATCTTGTTTTCTCAGCAGGATTTGGAAATGGCAAATCTTCATATTTTTCAAGATCCTCTGGAAAGTTTGTTGTAGCCAACAGTGAAGGTGACTATTGTAGTGTTCAGTGATGAAGGAGACCATGGTAAATTAGCTTTTTGGATGCCCAGTTACAAGTATCTATTGTTGACTTGGAGATCTGATCAAGAGAATCAAGCAAGAAGGCATCTGCTTGATTGGTTACATTGGCATTTTGATATAGTTTTATCGTATATGGCCTTGTAAGAAAAACAGGTGGCCATGTACTACCACCAAGCTTTAAGTTTTAAGTTCAGGTCTTGGTATTTTAATTTAGTTTACTAGAGTTAAGTTTTTTAGTCATTTCAGTTCGTATTGAGTCAGTTTCAGTCAAGTTTCAGTCAATAAATTGAGTCATGTTGGTTTGTTGGAATAATGGACTCCATAGCCCAATGGACGAAGGCACTATCTAGCTCTTCCAGAGATCTGCTGTTCTTGGCACCTCCACGGAGCGGCAACTGCCATCCCAATTGGAGCCAATGTTAGACTCAGTATTGTCAGTCCTCTATCATAGTCAGATTCACCAAGGTTCATTTCTCGTCATTTGCAGTGATCAAATGCCATTTTGGTCAAAAAGAGTCATTTTAATTCTTGAGTCCAGGGTTTTGCCTCCAGAAGTGTGAAATAATGCCTACAGGCCAGAGGGAGGTTCAATAAGTTTTCATTTCAAAGATTGCCATCATCAATAATGCTCAAGGTTGATTCCTCTTCAAAACTCTGTTTTGAAGAGGAAATCATCAAATTAATGTTTGTAATTAATATGTAAAGTCTTCCGTCATGAAGAATTTCAAAGGCAGGCCTTGGTCACCTTATTATCTTCAGAAGCTCTATACCCTATAAGACAAACAAAAATCCATCATTCAGTTAATCAGAAACACGATGATATAAAATGCCCAAAACAGAGTAGAGAGAATAAACCATAAACTATGGATTACAGAGTTTTCTTCTTTTGAGAACAATGGGAAGAAGATATCACCTTGGCATGATGTTGTAATTAGGAGATGGGGTTATCAATTTTGTGATTAAAATACCAAAGGAAACAGGTGCAAAAATAGAAGTTGCAACTGAAGATACATTTTACTGCAAAAAGGGCGAACTTCCAATCAAGCAAAACACTAAAAAGGGCAAACTTCGATATTACCCATATAACATGAAATTAGAACTATGGATTGCTTCCACGAACATGGGAAGATTCATCTCTTGCAAATACAAAAGTTAAAGGAGCATTTGATGACAATGATCCAGTTAATGTAGCGAAGATTGGGGAAATGCGGGCTAAAATTGGAAGAGTACCCAAAGTGAAGCCATCCGCTGCTTTAGCAATGATTGATGAAGGTGTAGTGGATTGGAAAATTGTGGCTATTTCGTTTGATGATCCAAGGGTACCACTTGTCAATGATGTCAACAACGTTGAGAAGCACTTTCCGGGCACATTAAACTGCAATTCGAAATTGGTTTAGAGATTACAAAAGATGGAAAACCAAGACTCTGTTTACAAGTCTGCGCAGCGCATAGAACAGGTGGCACGGTGCATACGTTGAGCATGGCGCACTGGGCCTCAGAACCTAGTGTAAATTAAAAAAGGCGCAGCACACTAGGCATGCGCACGGCGCACACAGCTAGAAAGCCTAAAAATTTGTCAAAACGCGTTCCAAACGTTCAGAACTTGCACATATTCGACAGTCATGAAAAGCGCTAAATAGACAGAGGTTGTAGATACACTAGAGAATGCCAAAATCATTTTCATCAACACCTGTATGATTGGAGAAAATGCTGAACAAAAAATGTGGCAGAGGCTCAACTATTTCTGGTTTTTTAAAGAGAGAATGGAAAAACGATGTTAAAATGGAACGATGCTTGATGGAGTGCCTGAATGAAAGAAAAACATTGAAGTATGAAGAAGTATTTGTTCAAGTTCCATATACACTAGGAAATAACCGATTGCATGATGCTGGGCTTTCTGCATCCACACAAAAATCCCCAGGATTCTAAAATTAGCATAGTCCAAGGAAAAGTAGTTGTGGCCAAAAATCCATGCTTTCACCCAGGCGATGTACAAGTTTTGTGTGCGATGAACACTCCCAAGCTTCATCATATGGTCGATTTCACAGTTATCCCTCAAACAAGGTGAAAGACCCCATCCAGATGCGTGTTCGGAATGCACGCAGCGCATAGGGCTGCTACTCCAAATTTCTCATGGCCTCTGTTGAATCTCCAATTTTTTGGCTCCTCTACTTCATAATGATGAATATGCAAGCTTTGTTCTCAAGACTGATGGAGTCAACTTCTCTAGGGTGAATATTTTCATGACAAATGATTATTTAAAGAGGATGTGGAGGAAAATCGATTTTCTGTGGACTGTGCTTGCAATGGGATATAACTTTGTTTTCACGGAAGCAGATCTCCAAATGGCCTGTAACCATTTCACCGGCAGCCCTACAGATTTGAAGAAGAGCGCCAATGGGGGATTTAACTATGTAAAATCAAATGACCAGATAGTAGAATTCTACAGCTAGAAGGTGAAATTTTGAAACATGACTAATGTGCCAGATCTGTCATATTTATAACGATATTCAAAATCAGGGTCTTCATACAGAAAACTCACCGAGGTATTGTGTAAAGTGAATGAAGGCGTTGCAACCTTGGGCATCCATGGTAATGGAAGTGTTGCGAATCTATTGGATATGTATTCCCTGGTGTCAAAAGAGAGATTTCGGCTAGTATTGGCGGAACGTTGTTTCCCGTCATCTAAGCGAAAACTCAAAACCATTTTCATTAAAGGACAGTTTTTATCTAAAAAGCAAAAAGGGAATCCGCAGATTGCCAAATCCTGAGAGGATTGGGACGAGAATTTTAGGGTGCACCATATAGCTCTGAATGGCAATTTTTATGTACAAATCCAGGCATTCAAAAAACAGAACGACATTTCCCAAAAATTGTTATCGAAACTGCTTCTATTTTTGCAATTTTCAACAACACAAGGAGACAGGCGAGTTCTAGTGGCATTCGTGGTGAAATCATTAGAAATCAGACCACCAATGAAGATTATATGCGATATATGTGGCATTTGAAACAAGTCCGCCAGATTCATAAATTATTTTCACACCTCATACACAACAGTTATCCGATGTGCCCGATTCATTAATCGCCACGTGGATAAATGGAGAGAAGATATGGAAATAGGGATTTGAATCCCTCAAGATGGTTTTTACTCAACTAGGTGTATTTTTGGCAAACAGAAAGAAAAGGGAGCTGAAACGGTCAAAGCACCGAACACCTGAATGTAAACTTTGATATCCACCGTGGCAAAAAAAAAAAATTATGATTCGATTGCTTATTTGTATCTTCAGTTATGGGATCTACGCTATAGGTGTTGCTTCCTCGTGGGTTATCAAACAAATTCCAAATGTAATGCAGCTCTGCCTTTCGAAGATTATTTAGCTTTTGATATCCATCTTTAGTTTTGAGTTCTTGAGCGGTTGTAACAACCCCCACCCCTATCTATCGATCTATATTCTGACAAATTGATCCTATTTATTGTATGGAAAACCATTTTGTAAACAGGGGAGAGTTCTGGAAAACAGGGGGGAGAGGTGTGAAGGAAAACTTCATTGTACAGTTTTTGACAGGGATTTAATGAAAAGATACAACTCTGACTCCTGAGATTCTTGTGGTGTGAATTTAGCATTTGTCTTTTCTTTTGTTTTATATGTAGCTCGTTATGTTTCACATTTCATTTCATAATCATTTCTAGATGAATACTTTTAAGTGAGAAGGGCAGAATCCAGTTTACTGCTCTACCTTGGGAAGGTATTCATGTTCTTTGTTTTCTTCTATTTGATAAGGATTCATCTATTGCCCTTGTCAACCTCTCAGCAGTCTTTTCATTCCATATAATTTCAAAATTGAATGCTAAATTTATTGCCTATCTTGCCTCCTGAGATAACCTGTGTCTCGGATTTAATCTCTTTGCCCATGTTGTTCTTGATCCCACGCTACCTAGAAAACCCAGTCATTTATCAAAATACCCTTTCATATCTATTTACCAGCCTAAAATCAGTTCCCATTTTACGCCATCTCACACCCTATTGCTCATTTTATCGAGATTGACTGGAGAGAGCGCTCTCGTGTCCTCGTAGGGCTAGCTACGAGGCTGAGCTTGGTTTGATGTTGTCTTGAACCTCACCTTCCTTTAGCCTGAGGTAGATTCAAGCGCTAACATAGTGGCGACTTTGCTGGGGAACGAAAATGGTTTTCTTGAAGATTGTTTTGCCCCAGTACATATCTCAAGTTCAAAGCTGATTGTTGATGGTGAACAACGATCATACATAAGAAGATGGCTGAAATCATTCACTTGGTGACTCCTTTCACTGAAAAATCCAGCAACCGGTGCTTCATGGTGACTCCACTGCGGAGGGATCAGTAGCTTTGAGTTTTTTTCTTAAATGGAGTGCATTGCAAGAAGATACGTGCCCATGAGCCGAGATCACATTCCAGGCTTTCCAAATAAGATTCTGAAAGTAGATTGGTCAAGGAATTTGCCTACGTTTAAAGATGATGGTAAGAAGGATGCTGCTTTACATCTAGTTCGATTTCACATGCATATTCGCAAGTTGAAGGTTGATTTTCTTAAAGATTGCTTAATGAAGATATTCATGGCCACTCTAGAAGGTGAAGCCCAATATTGGTATGAAAATTTTCTCGCTGCTTGTATTTACTGTCTAAAGGATTTCCATGCCCTGTTCATTGAAAGATATAAAGACTCTTATCCATCATTAAATCTAGTTCATGACTGTTACAAACATGCTTCTACTTTTATTGAAAGCCTTGAAAAATAATATGAGGATGATAATTTTATGGATGATGAGATCATGGAAGCCCTGGATGAAAATCCCTTTCAGCAGCGTAACGACGATCACAAAAATTTGCAGCATGATCAAGATTGTAGTACGGTGGAAGATGAAAGAATTTTTCATCTTGATAGTCAACATGAGTTACATGAAATAGATCAGCAGGTTGAAGAGTTCCATATGGCTAAAAGTGATGAAAGAAAAAGTGTCAGTTCAGATCTGTCCATAGAAGAAGACAGCATGCAAGGAAGTCCAGTTCTAATTCCAGAATGTGATAATGTCAAGTCACCCATTTCAGATTCAGATTCAGATTGTGGCGACCAAGAAAACCTTGTACTAAGTCCCATGAAAGAGAACTCTGCTGCTAAAATCATCTCAAATAAAGAAGACAGAGTTACAGACCTAACTGCCCTCATCTCATCAGAACACAGCCTTCCTAACGAGTTAATCCAACCAGTTCATGAACAACAAGATGAGGTCTTCTCTCTAGTAAGTAAAGAGGTTTCTCTAGATGAATTTGTGGTAGATGATATAAATGATATTGTTGGGTTTCACAAATCATTTGAAGTTTATTTTCTCACGATTGATGAATGTAAAGATAATCTGGCTGTCACATCATATGAAGATGACCTACAATATATTCAGGCTACCAAAGAGCAGAACATTCAGGATTGTCTTTCAGACTCTTCCTCATATGTTTCATGTTTTGAAGTGTTCTTTGAAGAGGAAATCCGCTCATCTACTTGTTCAGAATTTTTTGAAGACCAGGAACGTGCTCTTATTTATGAAGAAAAATCAGAAGCAAGAGAAAAAGACATCTTGTTTTCTCAACATGAGTTGGCAATGGCAAATCTTCATATTTTTCAACATCCTCTGGCAAGTTTGTTGCAGCCAGCAGTGAAGGTGATTATTGTAGTGTCCAGTGATGAAGGAAATCATGGTAAATTAGCTTTTTAGATGCCCAGTTACAAGTATCTACTGTTGACTTGGAGATATGATCAGGAGAATCAAGCAAGAAGGCATCTACTTGATTGGTTACATTGGCATTTTGATCAAGTTTGATCATATATGGCCTTGTAAGAAACACAGATGGCCATGTACTGCCACCAAGCTTTAAGTTTTAAGTTCTGGTCTTGGTATTTTAAGTTAGATTGCTAGAGTTAAGTTTTTCAGTCATTTCAGTTCGCATTAAGTCAGTTTGAGTCAAGTTTTAGCCAATAAATTGAGTCATGTTGGTTTGTCAAAATAATGGACTCCATAGCCCAATGGACGAAGGCACTGTCTAGCTCTTCTAGAGATCTGCTGTTCTTGGCACCTCCATGGAGTGGCAGCTGCCATCCCAATTGGAGCCAATGTTAGACTCAGTCTTGTCAATCCTCTATCATAGTCAAATTCACCAAGGTTCATTTCTCGTCATTTGCAGTCATCAAATGCCATTTTGGTCAAAAAGAGTCATTTTAATTTTTGAGTCCAGGGTTTTGCCTCCAGAAGTGTGAAATAATGCTTGCAGGCCAGAGGGAGGTTCAATAAGTTTTCATTTCAAAGATTTCCATCATCAATAATGCTCAAGGTTGATTCCTCTTCAAAACTCTGTTTTGAAGAGGAAATCATCAAAATAATGCTTGTAATCAACATGTAAAGTCTTCCGTCATGAAGAATTTCAAAGGCAGGCCTTGGTCACCTTATTATCTTCAGCAACTCTATACCCTGTAAGACAAACAGAAATTCATCATTCAATTAATCAGAAACACGATGATATAAAATGCCCAAAACAGAGTAGAGAGAATAAACCATAAACTCTAGATTACAGAGTTTTCTTCTTTTGAGAACACTGGGAAGAAGATATCACCTTGGCATGATGTTGCAATTAGGAGATGGGGTTATCAATTTTGTGATTAAAATACCAAAGGAAATAGGTGCAAAAATAGAAGTTGCAACTGAAGATACATTTTATTGCAAAAAGGGTGAACTTCCAATCAAGCAAAACACTAAAAAGGGCAAACTTCGATATTACCCATATAACATGAAATTAGAACTATGGATTGCTTCCACAAACATGGGAAGATTCATCTCTTGCAAATACAAAAGTTAAAGGAGCATTTGATGACAATGATCCAGTTAATGTAGCGAAGATTGGGGAAAGGCAGGCTAAAATTGGAAGAGTACCCAAAGTGAAGCCATTCGCTGCTTTAGCAATGATTGATGAAGGTGTAGTGGATTGGAAAATTGTGGCTATTTCGTTTGATGATCCAAGGGCTTCACTTGTCAATGATTTCAACAACGTTGAGAAGCACTTTCCGGGCACATTAAACTGCAATTCGAAACTGGTTTAGAGATTACAAAAGATGGAAAACCAAGACTCTGTTTACAAGTCTGTGCGGCACATACACTGAGCGCAGCACACTGGGCCTCAGAACCTAGTGTAAATTAACAAAGGCGTGGCGCACTGGGCACGTGTGCAGCACACATAGCCAGAAAGCCTAAAAATTAGTCAAAGCTCGTTCCAAACGTTCAGAACTTGCATAGATTCGACAGTCATAAAAAGTGCTAAATAGACAGAGGTTGTAGATACACTAGAGAATGCCAAAATCATTTTCATCGAGACTTGTGCGATTTGAGAAAATGCTGAACAAAAAATGTGGCAGAGGCTCAACTATTTCTGGTTTTTTAAAGAGAGAATGGAAAAACGATGTTAAAAAGGAACGATGCTTGATGGAGTGCCTGAATGAAAGAAAAACATTGAAGTATGAAGAAGTATTTGTTCAAGTTTCATATACACCAGGAAATAACCGATTCCATGATGTTGGGCTTTCTGCATCCACACAAAATCCCCAGGATTCTAAAACTAGCATAGTCCAAGGAAAAGTAGTTATGGCGAAAAATCCATGCTTTCACCCAGGCAATGTACAAGTTTTGTGTGCGGTGAACACTCCCAAGCTTCATCATATGGTTGATTCCACAGTTATCCCTCGAACAAGGTGAGAGACCCCATCCAAATGCGTGTTCGGAATGCACGCGGCGCATAGAGCTGCTACTCCAAATTTCTCATGGCCTCCATCGAATCTCCAATTTTTTGGCTCCTCTGCTTCATAATGATGAATATGCAAGCTTGTTCCCAAGATTGATGGAGTCGACTTCGCTAGGGTGAAGATTTTCATGACAGATGATTATTTAAAGAGGATGTGGAGGAAAATCAATTTTCTGCAGACTATGCTTGCAATGGGATATAACTTTATTTTCACGGAAGCAGATCTCCAAATGGCTTGTAACCATTTCACTGGTAGCCCTACAGATTTGAAGAAGAGCGCCAATGGGGGATTTAACTATGTAAAATCAAATGACCAGACAGTAGAATTCTACAGCTAGAAGGTGGAATTTTGAAACATGACTAATGTGCCAGATCTGTCATATTTATAACGATATTCAAAATCAGGGTCTTCATACAGAAAAATCACCGAGGCATTGTGTGAAGTGAATGAAGGCGTTGCAACCTTAGGCATCCAGGGTAATGGAAGTGTTGCAAATTTGTTGGATATGTATTCGTTGGCGTCAAAAGAGAGATTTCAGCTAGTATTGGCGGAACGTTATTTCCCGTCATCTAAGGCGAAATTCAAAACCATTTTCATTAAAGGACCATTTTTATCCAAAAAGAAAAAAGGGAATCCGTAGATTGCCAAATTCTGAGAGGATTGGGACGAGAATTTTACGGTGCACCATATAGTTCTGAATGGAAATTTTTATGTACAAATCCAGGCATTCAAAAAACAGAACAACGTTTCCCAAAAATTGTTATCGAAACTGCTTCTATTTTTGCAATTTTCAATAACACAAGGAGACAGGCAAGTTCTGGTGGCATTCGTGGTGAAATCATCAGAAATTAGACCGCCAATGAAGATTACATGCGATATATGTGGCGTTTGAAACAATTCCACCATATTCATAAATTATTTTCACACTTGATCATACACAACAGTTATCCGATGCGCCCGATTTGTTAATCGCCAGGTGGATAAATGGAGAGAATACATGGAAATAGTGTTTCGAATCCCTCATGATGGTTTTTACTCAACCAGGTGTATTTTTGGCAAACATAAAGAAAAGGGAGCTGAAACGGTCAAAGCACCAAACGCCTGAATGTAAACGTTGATATCCACCGTGGCAGAACAAATAAATAAATAAATAAAATAAAATAAAAATAAAAAAATAAAATAAAATAAATAAATAATAATAATAATAAATAATAATATAATAATAATAATAATATGATTCGATTGCTTTTGTTTATCTTCAGTTATGGGATCTATGCTACAGGTGTTGCTTCCTCATGGGTTATCAAACAAATTCCAAATGTAATGCAGCTCTACCTTTCGAAGATTATTTTTCTTTTGATATCCATCTTTAGTTTTGAGTTCTTGAGCGGTTGTAACAACCCCCACCCCTGTCTATCGATAGGGGGAGAGTTCTGGAAAACAGGGGGGAGAGGTGTAAAGGAAAACTTCATTGTACAGTTTTTGACAGGGAATTAATGAAAAGATACAGCTTTGACTCCTGAGATTCTTGTGGTGTGAATTTAGCATTTGTCTTTTCTTTTGTTTCATATGTAGCTTATTATGTTTCACATTTCATTTCATAATCATTTCTAGATGAATACTTTTAAGTGAGAAGGGCAGAATCTAGTTTACTCCTCTGCCTTGGGAAGGTATTCATGTTCTGTGTTTTCTTCTGTTTGATAAGGATTCATCTATTGCCCTTGTCAACCTCTCAGCAGTCGTTTCATTCCATATAATTTCAAAATTGAATGCTAAATTTATTGCCTGTCTTGCCTCCTGAGGTAACCCGTGTCTCGGATTTAATCTCTCTGCTCATGCTGTTCTTGATCCCACGCTACCTAGAAAGCCCAGTCATTTATCAATATACCCTTTCATATCTATTTACCAGCCTAAAATCAGTGCCCATTTTAAGTCATCTCACACCCTATTGCTCATTTTATCGAGGTTGACTGGAGAGAGCCCTCTCCTATCCTCGTAGGGCTAGCTACGACGCTAAGCTTGGTTTGATGTTGCCTTGAACCTCACCTTCCTTCAGCCAGAGGCAGATTCGAGCGCTAACAGGGGGTAAAGGGTTTTTATATGTTGTGTATAAAAAATTGAGCTCAAAGTTAATGAAAAAATATAAAGGGGTATAAAAAATTTAATGAAAAATAGATACCTACAATATCTAGTGAAAGTATGGATTTTTAAATTGGGAAGGGGTATTGGGTTCGTATTGGTAGGGGGTTAAATAAAGTGATTTTGAGAGGTGTTTTCCAATATGTAGTTAAATTAAGGGTATTGTTCAGTATGCCTTGAATGCACGTGCTATGTCAAAGGTTCATCGAGTGATGCCCCAGTGGGTTTTACTTTGGATCATAATAAAATATCATTGCAGTAGAGTTGGTTAACAAATTGGGATTGAAGTTTATGCTCGTCCAAGCGCATAGCCATTGGGATGGTTAAATAAGGACGCAAAAACAAAGGTAACCAAATAGTGCAAAATCAAATTTGATATTAGTGTTGATTTTATTGATGAAGTAGAACTAGATGTAGTTCCCCTTGATGTATGTTTTCCCTTATCTCCATTAAATAGATTTTAGAATGCATGGAAAAAAATATATAATTATTTAACACTATGAGATTTTAGTGATATCTAGAATTAACTAAGTCTAAAAATATTGTCTATCTAAAAATGATTTGGATTGACAACTAAGTGTCCCACTGGAGTTAGCATGCAACTAATTGGTTGACTTTAAACAACATGCAACTAAATTGCACTTTAGTTAATAGAGGAGATTACTATACTTTAATAGTTTAGTTAATAAATGTTTTGGAATTTTTTTTTTAAATATGATGATATAATTTTAAGGGAGAAATTTAATGAATAGATATTTTGGCTTTTTTTTAATGTGGTGATATAATTTTCATTAAGATTGTGATTTCTTGTTATTTAAAAAAAAAAAAAATTAATGCATAAATGGATTCAGTGCCCTAAAAAAATATACGGCACTTGGAAAAATTACTCAATTCAAATTTATGAGTTTAAAAAATATCCACTGGATTTTGGGTAAAATTGAAGAAAATAATTTCTCTGAATAGCACCAAAACCTGTAATAGTTAGACTACCATGTTTTTAAGCATCTAATGGTCATATCATGTCTAACTCTTCTACCTTTTTACTTTTTTAAGGCATATATTCTGGTCAATTTTACCCAAAATCCAATAAGGGTTCGTTGGAATCACAAGTTTGAGTTATGAAATCTACATAATGTGAATGCTATGGGTCACAATTCCACCCAAAATTGTGGACATGGAATTTTCTATTTAAATTGAAAAAAAAGAGATCATAACTATATTTAAGATCAATCTCAACCATTTGTGAATATTATAAAAATGTTATGTTGAAATTAAATCTCTATCATTCATCTAATAATTATGGAAAATTAAATTAAAATTGTGGAAACCTATTATGAAATAAATACTCAAAAATCTATTCCAAAATACACACCTATTCATATAACTATAATCACAATAAAATTTATGTTTTTAAATTTGTAAAAAGCTAGTTTTGTAAGAAATTAAATTTTATTCATAAAAGTAAAATTAATTAATGTATATGAAGTTTAGTGTTAATTGAATTATTCATTAAATGACAAAGTATATTCACTAGATTGCTTTGGAAAACAAGTAGACTTTATACCAAAATATCAATCATCATATTTTCACAGGTAGACTACGGATATTTGCCCATAATTTGGAGTTTAATCAATATGTGTTTGGTATAGTATGTGTTCTGAAGGAAGGGTTGTTTCTCCTCGGTAGTGATGGAATTTTGGAAGTTTGTGGGAATATTTTTTTTTTTTTTAAATAAATACGAAAATTGAGAGGGAAATTGTGATTTTTGGTGTTAAAATGTGCATAGTCTAAGTGGTAGATAAAATGACTAGATGAATTGGTATTTTATGGACATTTTTCTTGGTCAATTTTATCTAAAAATTTGGTATACATTTTTAGTCAATATGTGTTTGGTATAGTATGTGTTCTGAAGGAAGGGTTGTTTCTCCTCGGTAGTGATGGAGTTTTGGAAGTTTATGGGAATTTGTTTTTCTTAATCTGGAGGTTTTTTTTTTGGAATTAAATACTAAAATTGAGAGGGAAATTGTGATTTTTGGTGTTAAAAGGTGCATAGTCTAAGCGGTAGATAAAATGATTAGATGAAATGGTATTTTATGGACATTTTTCTTGGTCAATTTTATCTAAAATTTGGTATACATTTTTAAAATTTATAAGTTTAAATTCTTTATTTTGTAAATATTTAGTCTCTCATGGTCTTTTCAAGGTGTTGAATTCATTTATACATTCAAAAATGCATTTTAAACAACAAAAAATGACAATGTTGGTGTACCATTGTGAATCACTAATTCATTGAAGTAATCTAAACAAGGCCACCCCGAAACCATGTGGAGGTGATAACATCCTATTGTGCCAACTACTCAATCATCCAAAGAGAAAACATGTGATTAAAACATTCAAACCAAAAGTGAATGAAGATCATATGGTCCATCATATAACCTTTGGCCGGGATATATGAGTTGTGATAATATTTTCACGTAATTTACAATTTATTTAATGAGTGATTGGTATAGATGGTGCCATGAAGGGTTACATCTCCTTGGTAGTGATGCTTAGTACATACTACTAGTACAATTTATTTTTGTTTTGTGGATTGTTTATAGATGGGGTGTGGCAAATAAAGAATGAAGAATGTAAGAAACCTTGTATTCAGTACTCAGAAAACTTTCTATTTTTGGAAAATAAATAAAACACAATGTTTGCACTGCTCGTAGGGAAATTGCAACTATTATTGTTGCACTAAGTACATAAAGACAACAAATGTTGGCAACAATTTCAAAATTTATCGATGTCTCTAGACAAACATTGCACAAGCATACCAAATTCAGGTTTTGAGTAAATAAAATGATGAAGTTGCTTGTTGGGCTCTTATAACCAAGCAACCCTATTGAGATAGACTTATAATAGGAATCAGACCACTTGTGGTAGAGTTTGGGATAGTCATTCTTGTGTTAAACCAAATAGAAATCATGTCGTGTGACATCGCCTATCTAAAGTTGAGTAGGTAAATCATGCTAAGTACATTGTAGAAATGAGAGAGATTGCATTGTTTGAGGAATTTCAAGAAAGCAATCCCCATCTCAACATATCCATAAACATGTTTCAAAAATTTAAACCATGGTTTATTAGGCCCAATACAATTGGTGACACATGCTTTTGTTGATATCATGTTGAATTCCAACTTCATTATGACATGTTATGGGATTTTTGCAAAAGGAATTGGCACAATGACCCTCCTCCTACAATGCATGGTTTTGTTTCAACAGTATTTTGCAGAAGGGAGCCTGAAGAGTTTTTTTACAAGAAAATATGTATATGTGGGAGAAGATGCACTGAATGTGGTGATTTGGCATTGGTTCATAGGATCTTTCATATTTGATGCAGAGCCGAGAGGAGAAAATTAACAAAAAAACACACATATGATTTATTAAATTATTTTCTCTCAAAACTTGGTTTACAAATGAATTACATGGTTATTTATTATGGAGGAGAAAAACTCTCGAATTCCTCAAAGAGAGAACTCCTTCCTAGATATTTGGAGGAAAATTAGAGAAATCCTCTCAATTTTAGAAATCCATCCTAACTACTTAATCTCCAACAAATTTTAGGAGTCTCCATAAAATCTTTAATTTTCTAAGATTCTCCAAATTAAATTAATAAATAAATACAAAATAGGACATGATCTTGCATCATACTACCGAGGAGAAAAAGATACATTCATACACTTTTCTTCTAGAGTTCCTCAATATTGGTACCATATTTTGAAATATCTATTGCTATCATCCAAGTAGTATCTTCGACTGGTTGATTCTTCCATTTAACCAAGTATTGAAAATACTCTTTATTCCTGGTCCTTTTAACCACCCTTTTATCGATGATTGATTCAATATACTTTGCTAGTGATGAAGGTAGTTGCTTCTCCCGCTGAACTTTATCACTAACAGGTGCATCTTTAGGATCATTTATTGGTTCCTTAAATGGGTATAGATATGAAACATTAAACATTGACGAGATTCCAAAGTCTTTAGGTAGTTCTATTTCATAAGCATTCGAGGAAAATTTCCTCAAAATTTTACATGGTCCAATCTTTTTCAGTTTTAACTTATTATATTCCCCTTTAGGAAATATTTATTTCCGAAGATGTGCCATAAATAAGTCCCCAACTTCAAAATACAATTGCCTTCTTGGAATCTACACTTTGTTTATACTTATTGTTGCTTTCTTGTAATTGTTGCTTGACTCGGTCTTGTATTTCCTGCATAGTGGTTGCAAAATCTTCACCATCTGCACTTGTAAATTCTTGTTGTCCAAGGTTACTTAACTCAGAAATTCCTCTTGGATGAATTCCATAAACAATTTGGAATGGACTTAATCCTATGCTTTTGTTAGGTGAGTCGTTATATGCAATTTATTCCTAAGCAAGTACCTAATCCCATTGCTTTGGATGCTCACTTACCAAACTTGTTGGGATATTTCCAAGACTTCTATTTACCACCTCTATATAACCATTAGTCTAGGGATGATATGTTGAACTAAAGCTAAGATTAGTTCCTAACTTTTTCCATAAATTTCTCCAAAAATGGCCATAAACCTAGTGCCTCTGTCAAAAACAATATTTGTAGGTAATCCATGCAATCTAACTATTTCTTTGAAGAACAATTTTGCTATGTTAGTTGCATCATTTGTCTTTTTACAAGCTCTAAAGTGTGCCGTTTTTTAGAATCTATCAATAAAAACGAATATTGAGTCACTTCCTCTTTGTGTTTTGGTCAATCCTAGTACAAAATCCATGCTTATAGTGTCCCATGTTCAATTTGTATTGGTAAGGGTTGATATAGTCCAATGTTCTGAATTCTTCCTTTTGCATATTGACATATCCTTCATCTTTCAACAAATCTTCTTACATCTTCTTACATGCAAGGTCAATAGTAGGATGCTTGTAATTGTGCTAGAGTTTTATCTTGCCCAAAATTACCAACTAAGCCTCCACTATGTTTTTCTTTTAACAGATTTTCTCTCATCGAACTTCTTGGAATGCATAACTATCTTCCTTTGAACAAAATTCCTTCTTGAATCATGTAATCTAACCATCGACTTATATCTCTACTTACAATATTTTCACAAGCCGCATAATCTTCTTTGAAATTTGGATCATATTTATACATATCTTTTATCTCGTCAAATCCTAATACATTCACTTGAAATTCTTGCAGAATTAAGTTGATCCTGCTTAGTGCATCTACTACTTTATTTGAATTCCCACTTTCATGCTTGATAAAAATTTAAAATTTTGTAAGAATTCAATCCATTTAACATGTATTTGACTCAATTTTGTCTGATTGTTGATATATTGTAAAGCATGATTATATGTGTAAAGGATGAACTCTTTTGGCATAAGATAATGTCTCCATTTTTTTAAGTTTGTATAATGGCATATAATTATTTATCATAAGAAGAGTATTTTTGCTTGGCTTCATTGATATTTTGTTGTAGTAGGCGATTGGTCTTCCTTATTGACTTAGAACAACTCCTACTGTAGTTCCACTGGCATCACTCTCAACCTGAAAAAACTTGTTGAAATATGGAAATGCTAAAATAGGTTGTTTTGTAATCTTTTTCTTTAATAATTTGAAACTTTTATTAGCTACTTCTGTCAAATAGAATGGTTGATTTATTTCTTTTATGGTTTCTACAATTGAAATTCTTGATAAATTTTCTATAGAAGCTTGCCAATCCATGAAAACTTCTTACCTCTAAAATGCTTCTTGGGATTGGCCAATTGATTGCGGACTTCAAATTATCCTGATCCATCTTTAATCCTTCCTTTGAAATCACAAAACCAAAGTACAATAATTTTTCTTTCATGAAACTACATTTCTTTAAATTGATTAATATTCTTTCTTTTTGTAACTTCTTCAAAACATCTTAAGATGTCTTAGGTTCTCTTCTTTGGGCTGACTGTAAATTAGGATATCATCAAGATAAACTATAACAAATTTTCCAATGAATTCTTTTAAGACCTCATTCATTAACCTCATAAAGGTATTGGGAGCATTGGTAAGTCCGAAAGGCACTACCAACCATTCATATAATCCATTATTAGTTTTAAATGTTGTTTTCCATTCATCACCTTCTCTAATTCTGATCTGATGATATCCACTTTTTAAATCTATTTTAGAAAAATATGCAGCACCACTTAAACAATCTATCATATCATCAATACAAGGCAATGGAAACCTATACTTGATTCTGATTTTGTTGATTGCTCGAGATTCTATACACATTCTCCATCTGTCATCCTTATATGGAGTTAACATTGTTGGAACAACACACGGACTTAAGCTTTCTTCTATGATACCCTTATCCAACAATTCTTGCACTTGATGTTTAATCTCTTCATTCTCCCATGGAGTCATTCTATAGGCTACTTTATTTGGAAGGTTGGCACCTGGAATGAGATCAATATGATGGTTGATACTTCTAATGGGAGGAAACTTATCAGGAAATTCATCCACTACAATATCAATGAATTCATTTAACACATTTTTAATTTCTTCTAGAAGATCATTCAAATTCGTGCTTGTGAGGACTACCTTTGGCTTACCGATCAAAGCAAAATTTATCTCCTCATATTTGATTTCTTGAAGAAAATCTTTTCCACTAAGTAACATTACCTTGGATTTGTCTTCTTCTAGTGTTTTTTCATCCTTCAAAGGAAAGACGACATGCTTTTCTCTATCCTTTTCAAAATTATAGGTGTTTCTCCTTCCATCGTGTATTTATTTCATGACATATTGCCATGGTCTTCCAAGAAAAATATGACACACATCCATAGCCATAACATCACAAAGAACTTTATCTTTATAGCATCCTATCTAAAACTCCACTTCACATTGCTCATTAACTAGTATCTGATGTACCTTTTGCAGCCATGAGACTTTGTATGGAGTAGGATGTTTATTTTTCCATAAATTTAAATTTTCTACCATTTTTGTGGATACTATATTATCAATACTCACACTATCAGTAATGACTTTACAACATTTTCCTCCTGATTTGTAGACAATTTTGAACAAATTTTTCCCTTTGTGTAGGTTCTTTTACGTCTTTAGGAGAACTTTAATAAATTTATTTTCTCATTAAGGATTCCTGCAGTGTTAGTTGAATTTCATCTATAGAGGATTGTACACTTTTATGTATTAGTTTTTTTTCCAAATGTATGCTATCCTGATTAGAAGATATATTATGGACATCATCAGATTTATGGCCACTTTATTACATGTATAACATCTTACCACAAAATATCTACCTCTACCTCTTTGATATGGCCTTTGTCCTCTAAAATATCCCCTTGATGACAATTATGCCTGATGTGAACTATTGACTTCCTCCTTTTGAATGGGAAATCTTCTGTTTGAATATCCTCTACTTGCTTGTCCTCTGCTTGATCGTCCTCTTATTGACTATCCTTTGCTCCTTATTGTACTTCATCTTCTTCCTCTATGCCTTTTCTTCCTTACCAGTTTCTCTTCTATCTTAAGGGCTATCTGGTAAGCTTCTTCAACATTTTTCAAAAACAAAATACCCAATTCATCTTATATTTCAAATATTATACCATTAATATATTTAGCTAATTTTTCATCATTTGCTTCCACATGACCAAACCTTATACTTAATCTATAAAATTCTTCTGTATATTCTTTTAGAAACATGGATTTCTTCTTAATATTTTGCATGTGTCGAAAAATATTTAATTGATAGTCTTGAGGAAGAAATTTTCCTTTGAGTTTGGCTGCCATTCGATCCCAACTAGTAATTCTCCTTTTGCCTTTATTTCTCCGCACAACTTTCACACTGTCCCACCATAGTGTAGCATGTCCTTTTAATTTGGTCATCGCGAACTCAACTTTCTTATCTTCAGCACATTTTCATAGTCAAAATATTTGTCCATGACGCTAATCCAGTCGATCAATTTTTCAAGATTTAAGTTTCCCTCATACATAAGCACTTCCTATCTCGGCTTACTACTTAATCCCATGATAATCTTGACCACTTTCTCTTCTAGAGTTTCTTCTTCAACTTCAGCTTCTTCTTCTAAGGTTTCTTTTGCTTCGCTGATATCATGAGTGTTGACGTCTCTTTTGTGTGTTGTCTGCAATGCATCTAATCTCGCTCAAATATGTATTACTTCATCGAGTAAGACTTGGTTAGCAGTTGGTCTTCCTCGACCAATTCCAGCTCCCTAGCTCCTCTAGCTCTATTTATCATCTTTAAACAACTTATAAATAACTAGCATTTTCACCAGACGTTGCAAAGGAAACGTCGTAAGGCATAAATTGAAGAACACAAATACAACAAAAGAATACTTTGATAAAGAATAAAAATATATTGAACGCTCAAATCAATGCCCCATTAACTGGAACCACTTAGTAGACATATCTATCAACATCAAGATTATACACAATGATCAAGAAATTTCCCATATACAAACAACACCTTTCACAACAACCTTTTGTCACATCTAAATTTAAAAAAATGCCTTGGAACGTGATTGGAATCTCCCATATTGCCTTTTTCATTATGTAGATAAATCTTCCATATTGCTATTTTCAACATGAATATTGTTAGTTCATTGTTGTAAAGTGTTAGTGTGTTAAATTCAATATTATAAGTTCGACAAGCGAAAAACATTCTTCAATTAGCATAATATGCATTTTTCTCTCACCATGTATTTTTCAGTCAAAGAGCACAAGTAACAGATTAACATGTATTTTCCCTTCATTATTTTCATCAAAGAGCCAAGAAATCTACGCCTTATCTATAAAGTAACAAAAACATTTTGGAATAAGTTTTATATTTCAAGCTATTGTCTAACCTATAAAGTAACAAAAACTTTTTGAAATAAATTTAATATTTTAAGCAATTGACTAACCTAATTTAATAATTGAAAAATTCTCAAAGATGAATTACACTCCATACTAAGAGAGCCAACATTGGAGCCCATGCTTTCACTAAAACCAAAAGAAACACAACCACTTGTTAAGAAGAAATTCAAGTAATAATAATAAAACAAAAATAATAAACATTAAAGTATAAAATGGTATTTCTGCAGCAGTAGCAGTTAATACTTCTCGTCTAACTCTTTGGCTTTTCTTTAAGTATCTTTTCCTAAGGTATAACCTTTTGATTGCATTGTTGTAACCACTTTTACTGCCTAGTCAGCAAAATGGAACAAAATAAAACAAAAATAATAAACATTAAAGTATAAAATGGTATTTATGCAGCAGTGTCCATCACTTGATACTTCTCGTCTAACTCTTTGGCTTTTCTTTAAGTATCTTTTCCTAAGTTATAACATTTTGATAGCATTGTTGTAACCACTTTTACTGCCTGGTCAGCAAAATGGAACAAAAAATCTCAATTGCTTATCAAGGACTTCAAACTGTCCAATAACAACAATGTTAATATCCTCAGAATATCATAGGCTAATTGAGAAAATCATTTTTCAATCTAAGAAGTATGACTTTCTAAATTTTGATGTAATATCTAAATTTTACTTTTCTCCATTGGTAAGGCAGGTGGCCTTTTTAAGCTACTTCTATTCTACAAAACAACAAGAATAAGTAGAATTTGAAGGGTAGGATCTTCCTTCTTTGCAAATAGTTAAGTAGAATTTAAAGGGTAGGATCTTCCTTCTTTACAAATAGTTATTTACAGACAATTTGTAAAGCAAGATTACATTTAAGATTTTTTCTTACAAAACAGTCAAAATAAATGAAATTTGTTTTCCATTATTTTCCTTTCTTTCACAACTAAAATCTTATTCTAGGTTACTCTCAATATCCTTGACCAAAATGGCCTTTGAGGCAATCTACATGATCCAATCTTGATCTTGGAACTATACAACAGGAAAAAAGTATCGTCATTTACCCATGAATGGTATTCATTTATCAAAGACCTCAAAACAAAATTGAAAGATTAGACATTAAAACACATATACAGAGACCATAAAATTGATTTGATATAAGAACGACTATGGCAAGGTAAGCAAGGTCTAGATCTAAGTGCAGTATTAATGCTATTTTGAGGAAACAGATTTCTTCTAAAATTTATTTGAACATGGTTCCTCCACATATAAAAATAAATATAAAATATAAAAGAGTAAAAATAAGTAAATGAAAATACTCCTAATGTGTTGCCCTCTTCATGAAATTTTATCATTTGCTTTTCCCACTGATTAAGTGCCTCCTCTGATCCTCCCCATGGCACTATATACACCTCTTGATTTAGGATTGTTGCTCCCTAGTTCAAAAACGCCAAAAACATCAGAAACCTACAATTTTTTTCACTTTTTGTATTTTTACCAGAAAACCAAAACTATATTCAGAATGCCATGTCAATCTGAATGTGACTATCAGTAAAGTTACATCTTGAATTCCATCTCTTTATAGCAAATTCAAATCCCAACCCAAATCCACTTGTAACAAAATCACGGCAGAGAATTTACCCTTTAAACCTTACAATTGCAAACACTGATAAACTAAGAAAATCATGCTTACACTAAGAAGGATAGCAGCTTCTAAAGCATGGGGCTCCTTGATAATCACTAAAGCAACTTGTGTCCACTGCCCCATCCTACCACCACCCAAAAAATATAATCAGGCATTGGTTTTTGCCGATTAAGGTTTGTTGTTACACAGACCTTAAGTATGTATATCAATGCAAATCCTCTAGCGTTATCCAATTTTATCAGGAAAAATACACACCAGGGCTACTGCCTAGCTTGATATTTCCTGAGTCATTGATGTTAAGTCTTACTACATCCAACAAGTTTTCCATGAATCAATTCTCTAACTTTGATAACACAAAAATAATATTGTGACTGCGCTCTATTTCTCAACCAATTCTTAATAGAACACTTCTCTGCAACTCTGATAAAACACAAGTTGACAACTATTATGCTCAATAGATATTGCAACACAAAAATAATATTGTGGTTGCACTCTATTTCTCAACATATTCTTAATAGAACACTTCTCTGCAACTCTGATAATAGACAAGTTGACAACTATTATGCTCAAAAGATATTGCAAAAATTGGAAATCAACACTTTTACATAAAACTCAGTCAAGAAATCCAACACCCACCTCTCTAATTTTATGTTCTTTACTCTGCCACAGTATGAGAAAAACTGCTTAACGTCCTTAACTGTTGCTTTGGTAGACAAATTACAGACTTGGACTGTGTAACCATCTGTAATGGCCATTGACAACACTTGGAAGTATCTATTATCCTATGATTCACAATCTTCCTCTCAGAATTTTAAGTGAATAGCAAGCACATGAATATGATATATATACTGTGACACTAATAGTAACCAAAGGAAGATTGATTAAATTAACATTAGTTGTTTTATTCGTTATCAAAAGTTTTGACTCAATTAGTATTGTGCCTCCAAATATTTTTTTTCCTCAATCTGAAGTGTATCCATCGATCACTGTGCAATATTTGCAGATGCGTTGTTGAATGTCATCGTTCAAAATGAAAAGTGCAAAGCATCAAGTGAGATGTTTTTTTTGCAGCATCTGATAGGGAAATGGATAAATATTATTTATATTTGTTGGCGGTAAGAGGGAAATTATGAAATTGTGTGTTTAGAATACGGTTGTGTTTTGATAGATGAATCCATAGATGCGATATTTGCACCGTAACGATGTTTTATTTTCCCTGTTTCTTAAATTTCATTTCCATAACATATATTTGAAACCAATTTATCTAATAAATTTCATTTACACTGCCTAAATAATTTAAAGAGAATCCTTAATCTATGTGATCTTGCCATTTGAGCGATCCTTATTTATGCAATTTGAAAATGATTTTACGGGGAATGAGGTTGAATTAGCATGTTTGATTAATCGAGATGATGAGGTTGAAGCGGATTTTGTGAGGGAATAACATGAATTAACCTATTTGGTTAATGGGGAAGAAAGGATTGAAAGAGATCTTGTTGGGGATGAGCTTGAATCACCCTGTTTGGTTAATGGGGAAGAATGTATTGAAAGAGATCTTGTGGAGGACAAGATTGAATCCCTCAATTTGGTTAACGGGAAAGAAAGTATTGAAAGGGATCTTGTGGGGGACAATATTGAATCACCCTGTTCCATTAATAAAGATGGAGCTTAAAGGAATTTTGTGGGAAGCAATGAATTGGAGCAGAGATCACCTCTGGTTGTGGAGGTTTAGGAGATCAATTCACCAGAGGTAATGACAGGGAATGATGAGAAGTATGTGCAGTGTTCGTCAAATGGAGACTTTGTGGAGAATAACGAATTGGAGCAAGGATCACAGTCGGTTGCTAAGCCCCGAGAGATCAATTCAAATGGACAAAATCTAGCCTGTGATTCTGAGTTCCAGTGTTTAATTGATAAAAACCATGAGTTTGAATCTAAGAGCATTTCAGTGGAGCAACAGACGCTGGAATTACCAGCGTTAGATGGTAAACTTGAAGAAATAGAGTCTGTGGTGAGTGAGGACAACAAGCCAGAGCAGAATACTGAATCTAGATGACAGAACTTGGAAAATGAGGATGATGCATCTGGCCATATAATAAATGAGGAGAAGCAATCTGAACTTGCAAACAAGGGGCAGAATGATGAGATTGAAATGGACTGTTTGCCAAATGGGGACAGTGAGCTGGAACCTCGTTTTCATTTAAATGATGACAATGAGCTTGAATCAGGGTGTTTTGATAATGAGGATAATGGTATTCTCACTGAAGACACAGATGGACAACAGGTTGATGAGGTGCATCACGGGAAAGATGAAATATATGATCTAGAGTCAAGTGACTGTAATGTGTCCAACAGTGGTGGGTCTTCTGACGTGGTAGATAAAAATTTTGGAGGCTACAATCACATAGTGCAACCAGACATGCAAGAGGGTGTTGCTGTTAGTGCCTCTGATTTGGTATCTTCAGGTGTTATTGCTGGTTCAAATGGTCTGTTTACTCCTGTTTCAGAGAATGAGCAAAAGCCTAAAGTAGAGGTCACTAAGAAGAAGCTCCCGTGCTTAGTGAAAATACCAAGGCACCTGGACAGCAAAATTAGAACTCAAATTTGACTTGCGCAGCTACATTTGGATGAGAAAACCCAAATCAGGGACTTCATCAAAGCAGCCATACAGATGAAGCGGGTAACATGCTTATATATCTTCGCAAGTCTTTTAATTGATATTCTTTGTTGATTTGAGCATCTAGTACATCTGCTTTAGTCTTTTGAAAATTGTTTCTTCTTCTTACTCTACTATATTTCATATGGGCTTTTGTGTAGTCCAACAAAGAACAAATGATAGAGAGGTTGAGAGCTGCAAGGCAGGAAGAGAGGGCATTTCGTGAGGCAATCAAGTCCATTGAGAAAAAATTTGGTGCCTTGAACTCTGATTTGAGGCAATTGCAAGATGAATGGAATGATACAGATTCTGTTCGGCAAGAAGCCTGTGAAGCATCAAAGGCTCTAAAAAAACAGGAGTATGAGCGGGTAAGAAAATCACACTCTTTTACATTAGCTGACTAAACTTTGTAAGATAGTGTTAACTACTGTCAGACTTTTTTTTTCCACTCATTTTTATTGTTGTGCAAAAAACAAATCAGATCAGAACAAAATTCCTCATTTGTATATTCTTTCTTTTGGTTATAATGGAAAACTATGTCCACGCTATATCGAAATGTATGAATTTTGAAAGTCCTGTTGTGGTGTTATTTTACCTATTGAAATCAGGTTATATATTCAATGTATTTCTGCCAGTTCTGACCAACAAATATCAAGATTTGAAACTACTAGGAATCTTGATGACATGTGTAGGTTTCTGAAGAATTAATGGTGATAGCTGTTCTAATGGCCTCCAATAATCTTTGAACAGTTGACATAGTTTTGGCTATTCTTGAAGCAGTTAACAAATATCTCCATGTTTAGAGGTTTTTAGGTTTGGTTGGGTGGCCATTTATATAGGGAAATGGACCAAGCTACATGTCATGAGCATGGAATCTGTAGCAAAGGGCATTGCAACAATTTTATTTTCATTCAAATTGTCTTTTATGATAGGCTCCATCATTTATCATATAATACATTGTGCACATTTATCATGTAATACACTGATTTATGTGCAAAATAAGAGTTGGAGAGTTTCTAGTCCTGAACATTGAAAACATGGTAGCCACTTATATCAAGGTCATTGGTAATATCTTGAGGTGCCAAATTTACTGTAAGGTTAACAGGTACCTTGGTCATCTAGTACTGGCATCCTCATTTATTTCTTTTTGGCAGTTAATAATTTAATGGCCTTTCAGTTTATGGTCATCCCCAAAACCACTAGATTTAAAGAGCAGATTGAGCCATTGGAAGTTGTACTTCATCTCTCTGCATAATCATTACGAACACCCCTTCCAATTAAAGGGGGGTTGATAGACACCTAATCCTTAAGAATTTGGTAATTTGTAAATATTTAAAATAGGGGAAATCTGAACAGTTAGAATAGGAAGAGACATAGCACCCTGGAAGACAAAACCAAAGGTCATGAAATCTTGTATATATGAATGTTTGAGTAATGGAAAATCAATGTAACTTGGGGTTAATTTCTTTCTCCAATAGTTACAATAGAATTCTAACAGTAACGTGTGATTTCTAATTAAATAAATGTATATATTGTTGGATACCTATACCAATAGGTTTCATATTTCATGATTGGCAAATTCAAATGCCAAATATGCTCTGCTTTGCTAATGCAAAGATCCCATATTTCCAAGAGAAGACAAGGTGTGTACATACCTTCATGTTTACTAAATTTTGATGGATGGTCCAACAGCCTAATCTAGATCATGCCATGTTTCAATTTTTTGTTGTAGAATAGAGAAAGAAGTCTGCCCAAACTGTTTAAATCTTGGTAGACCAATAGTTAGGCAGAGAAACTAAGGTCCCCAACTGCTTAATCTGGGGCCTTAGAAGCAATAAGGGTAGTGCTAAATAGGCAATCAAAAGAAAAAGCCAATGGAAAAGAAAAGGCACATAAGGATCTGCAAGTCCAAGTGCACCCTCCAAGAAGAAACAAAAAATGTTAGGCAAGTAGATGGGTAGGTAGATGGGGTTGCAGAAGTGGTATACCTTTCAAACTGAATCTTGCTGGTCAATAAAGGAAAACAACACAATGGAGCATGTCTAACTTCCCCTTTTCCTTGTTTTACACTCATTACTAACATCCCTTCACCAGTTGTGTTTATGAAAGAAATTCAAGGTTTTTATGTTGGTTCTTGTATCCTTTAAGAGCCACATTTCTTGTGCAAAATTCTTTTCATTTTGATCTACTCCCTAAGCTAAGTTGTTTTCAAACAAACTTAGTAATATCACTCCTCATTCACCCTCTCCCTCCATATTAACCCTTAACTTCTATTATCTAACTCCCTATGCCACCCTTTCCCTACTATTATAACACCATGGTGTATAAATCCCAAACATTCTATAAATATCCCCCCCTTGGCATTATAGCCATATGATTCACTACTAGGGAATTAAATTGACATCTGGTTAGTTTAAGAACCCAAGCCTTACCTCTTTATCTCCCTCAGAATTCATTTACCCATTCAACCCTTCATTTTGCCTAAGAAACCTTGGAAAAAAACCATTTGCACCCTTTAACCTGCTCAAAAGGCAAAAATACCTTGAAAACCCACTTTTCTGCCTTATCCTAAGTTTGTTAAGCCACGCGCGATTTTACAAAGAAATGTCATGAAAAACCCACTTTTCCTAAGTCTTTGTGATATGCGCGCCTTTATAAAAATACATTAGAAAACCATGCAATCCACAAATATTTCTAAAGGGTCCCGCCGGGCACGAATCCCGTGAAAAATAATTGTTTATTACCCTCCCGATGTCGTATTGTCCGAACAGCTTATCGGCCCGTCGACCGTCCGATCGAGCGCTTTTCATCCGACGGTTGACGTGGATATCGGACCGGCCCCGACGTCCGAAAGATATCGTCCGATATCTGTCAGTGGGTGACGTCAGGCCTCGGCCACGCGTCGCTCCCACAGCGTATCGGAGCCCCCTCTGACATATTCCTTTCCGTAGCATAAGCGGTGCGATATAATACCGTTTGTGGTTTCCGGTTTTCCACTAAACCACCTGCCAGCGTCACTGCCAGCGTCATCGCCGTGTTCGCACCCCCGTCTGCCATTGCTCCACCTGTCTGCCACCTCACCACCCCCGTGGACGACGCATAAGCCGCCACGTCACCTGATGACATCATGATGACGTCATCCGACCATGACCCACCCGATGACATCATGCTGATGTCATCCGAAAAAGGCGCGAATGTCCCAAAAATCCATATTTTTGCCAATATTTCGCATTTTTTGCACTTTTTGCAAAAACGGTTGTTGCACCTTCTGCATGCATTTTACGTCGAAATTTGCACCAGCCAGCTGAATTCGACCTGGAGACCTTCGGCGTGCCTACCCACCTGCATTTGTGACTCGGACCATCAAATCTACCAGGTACTTATCCCTGCAAATCTTCTCTGTGCCTGGTTTTGTCTGCAATAGCTGAAAATCCACTTAAGACACTGAAAAACACATAATTCACCAGCAAAATCCCTGCACCCAGTTCCCATTGGAAATTGAATGGTCGAAATCCACTAGCTAAGCCTAGTTTAACAAAAACTTTCACTAAAACCTGCATCCCGTTCGCGCAGTCGTGAACAGGAAACCCGAAACTTACACCTAATTATTGTGAAAGGTCTGTTAAAGACAAGTATTTGCCTTCTCAAGTGACTGTGTGCAGTATTTCAATTGCTGCAAGTTCACCCTATCGTCCTCTGTTTCTCAATTCACCTCTTTGTCCAAGCAAGTACTCATTTCTATTACTCAGCGCAAGTAACATCAATTTGTATACAAAACAGAGTTCTTAAGTAACCATGGAGACTCAAGTAGCACCTGTGGCCCTCAATGTTGCCCCTTTGATTGCCCCTCAGAGAGAATTGGAGTGGCAGCCTTTAGCATACCTGGATTACCAAATTGCAGAAGAATTCCTATCACAAAGTAAATTCCACCTCCGCCTGCTAAATGAGTTGAAGGCCAAACATGTAGCTGGAACAGACATATTGGGCATTTGGGACTCCTTCCTCCCAATATTCAAGCTTCCTCAGGTCAACCAATTCCCTAACCTAATTCACCTATGTGCTGTATGTTATGATCCCACTCAGAGAGCTATGCTTGACCCTTCAGGCTCAGTTGTGTTCTACATCACCCCTGAGGCCATCAGAGAGATGCTGCAATTCAAGATTGAGAAGAAATTGGTTCCCCTGTCTTTGTTTGATTTGATCAACCAAGGAGCCAAGATGTTGACAGATGCTCAGACCACAAAGCTGAACCAACTATTTATTAACTCTGATACTGTGCAATACCCTCCTATTTTTCATGGCTACCTCAACCCATTGGGCAGGGACCTTGCAGATATGATCAGTCCCATTTTGGGCTATAACTCAATTGAGTATATTGATGAGACTGTACTGGTAATGATGCTCATGTTTTCCCCTGGCAAAGCTCCAATCTGCTATGACTATGCCACCTACATATCAGACAAGATGCATGAGCAGTTTATGAACCTATCAAGAGAAAAGGTGTTCAGATACACCCCCTACATCTACCACTTAATTTTATACTATCAGCATGAGAAATTTTCCTTCATTGTGAAAAGAGTGGATGCACAAGGTAATCCAAGGTCGGTAGTGTACTGGAGCTCAGTTTTTCACTCCAGAGCCTATTCTCCATACACTTACTATGAGTTTATAGACCTCTTCATCCACGCAGCCATGTCTCTGTTCCTGAGCTCACCTCCTCCAAGACTGACAGATGAGATGCAGAGAATCCTTCAGTTGTCCAAAGTGTACAGCATTGGGGATTGGTATTTTTACCAAAACTACACCATTATCAGAATATATCGTTGTGAGTTACCCCCATACAGACTGCCCAAGTATGTGCCCATGAGATTATTTGCCCTTGAATACTTCAGGCAATTTGGGAATGCTGATATGATAAACTTCTCAGGCAAAGGCAAGAAGGCACAGCTGAAAGTGAAAAACCAATTGGGCCACCTTGTTTTGAACAAAAGGGAGGAAGGCTGGAAAGAAGCCGATAGAATGCTAGAATTCCTTGGCCTAAAGACCAGTTTCCTCTGGAAACCTTATGACCCCAATCACTCCATATCACTAAGAAGGGTCAAATATAGGCTCTCTAGCTATGACCATGTAAGGTTGCCTCACATAGAACAATATGCAAATCAATCAAAATGGAAGAGAGGCACACTAGAGGAACCTATTACACAAGAAGAACTAAATGAGAGAGCAAGAAGAAATCTTCTTAAAATGGCTGACTTGGAACTTCCTGCACAGGTATTCTCTCTTCCAAGCCCTCAAGTAGGAGCAGCTGCCTCATCCTCCACAACACATCAGGAGACAGTCAAAACCAAAAATCAAGCTCCCAGCAAAGGCAAGGAAAAAGAGATGGAGCAAGAACAGGTATAGCAAGCACAGGTTCAGCAACAACAACAAGAGCATCAGCCAGAAAAGGAGCAGCCAGGGCAAAAAGAACAAAAAGCAGAGGCCCCAATGGTCACTGAGCGACAGCCAGCACAAATGTTGCCTCCTAGGCAAGAATCAAGAATTGATACTTCAGTCCTCTAAACCCCACAAAGAGAGGACATAAGCAGGAAAAGGGACAGAGAGACTCCCCTCACTACATCAACAACTCAGGGGGAGAAGAGGCAAAGGTTAAACCCTTTTTCGGAAGAAGAAATGCCAATAGGGAAATCTTCAGGTATGGGCCTGCCTAGCATGGAGGCCTCAGCAAGTTCCTTCCAGCAGGAACAAGAGAGGGCAGCAAGAGGAGAAGTTAGCTCCTCAAGCCAACAAAGGGAAGGTGAAAAGAGCATCAAGCAGCAGTTCGAGGATATTAAGAAGAGAAATGAACCCATAAGGCTGCAATTATACAATCATTTGTTGAAAATGGCTCCCACTAACCAGCAAAGACTCATGTCTGCTTATGATGTACATGAGGGCAAAATGATAATGAGCCATTTCATGCCAGTAGTGTAGCAGCCACAGTCAGTTGCAGATTACATCAGGACCAACCTTGAGGTCCTTGCCAAGGACATCCACCCGATGGATCAAATTGAATTACACAAGCAAACAGGTGAGATGGTGTATGCCTCCTTGGCAGACAAGACATTGGTGAACTACAGGCTACAAAATAGCCTAAATAATACCACCGCACAACTTGAGTTAGAAAGGGCATCCTCTCAAGCAAAGGACAATAGGATCAAAGCTCTGGAAGACATCATAATAGAGCTTGGGGATGATCCTAAGGATGTCAAAGTAGTGCAGGAGCTTCTGAAACTAAGGGATGCTGATATGGCATCATTAAAGAAGATGATCAAAATCCCAGCAACTCTTCATCCTCAAACTGAAGAGGTTGCCCAGCTCAGACAAGACAAGGATGCAGGTGCTATGCTGGTAACACTATACAAATAGCTCATCCAGACACAAGAGAAGCTGGAGGAATCAGAGGCTGTACTTCAAGCAGCATTGCAGCAAAAAGAGGCAGGACAAACTTCATAGCCTCCTCCAGAAACAATCAATCTGGAGGAAGCTCCTCAAACCACTGCCCCTCCCATGCAGCAAAGAGAGCAAGCAGCACCCTCCACTTCGGCACCAACAACAGAATAGGCTGAAAGCCTTGATATGCAGAAGCTCAGAAATGAGATTCAAGTCTTGGAGGCCCAAATGTCAGAGTTGAATCAAGCCAAAGAAACTCTGGCTAAGATTAATGAAAAATATGATAAATCCAAGCAAAATGTGGCAGAAAGAGAAAGAGAGGTAAAGGCTCTCAAAAGAAGGATAAATGAGCTAGAAAAGGAGCTCACACTGGACAAAGTGACAGTTGAGTTCAAAAGGATCCTATGGGCCAATATTGGCCAGTCCATCACAGACCAGTGGGAATACATTGAGGCCATTCATGAGCAAATGGGGCTCATTGGAAAAGCACACAGGGAAATCCAAACGGCAAGGGCATCTCTAGGCAGCATGCCTGAGATTGCCACCAGAATGATAAACGTGCTTAATTATAGGACAAGCTCTCAGCTGATAAAAATGGGAATTGCCAACAGGACTGAGACCATTTCAATGGTCAAAAGGGTCCTGACACTAAGAAACCTGGTACAGACCTTGGAGAGAAGAAGCCAGGATATGCAGGCAGACGTTAATAAATTCCAGAACAGGTTCATGGCATTGCAAAACAGAGGTCTTCCTAGCTTGATGGAGCCCTCAGGAAGACTACTTTCACATGAAAAATATGCCAAGAGGGTCAACACCTTTGCTGCTAATCAGATTGCAGAAAAGGACAACACATCAGCAGAAACAGGGCTAGCATCAGGACAAACCCTTTTCAATAGGGTGGAGAGCTTATTCTTTATTATGAATGAAATTAATCACTTGTTTGATGAGCCTCCCAATTTTTATAAGTATACAGAGGCAGATGAGACCATAGAGTCAATTTTGAGGCATCAATTGCCTACACAAGAAGTCTGGAACAATTTGATACAACTACTACTAAACCAAAGCTAGTAATTATGTCTCCTTTTGAAATATATAAATGGTCATGCACAGGAAGATTTTGATATGTCAGCACGAATGCAAAAAGAAACTGAGCCAACTCGGCAATACCATTCGGCCACCACAGCAACACTAAAAGTCACAGATGACAGGGCCGAAAAACAACAGGAGGACAGAGCTGTACAGACACGTCATTCAGCTGTAATAACAAAGCGTCCAACTGACTCAGTGACCTCCAAAGGTCAAAATCTTCTGACAGGAGTAAAGAGCATTTATGTTGTATTAAAAGCTGTAATAACTTCTTATCTACTACTTCTGTATGATTTAATAAAGATATTTTATTTCTCAGATGAATCAATGCCTGAGATATTTTGTATGAAACACTTCTATAAATTCCCACTCGCATTAGATAGCAGGGGTTGGATGTTGGATGTAATTGATATCTTTGATAGAGTTCTTTGACTGTAAATTCTCAGAGAAGTAATACAAAGGTGGTGGAATTTCTAAAGCTCTGTGTTGTTGATTCATTGTGGTGTTCAACTGAATGTTACAGGATTCCTGCGTATTTCATGACACAATAAGTTTTTTCTTTACAACTCTTTGTTATGTATTAAGTTATCATTCATATCTCTTTCATGTTTTCTGTGCTTTACAGTTAATGGCAAGGAAAAAGAATAGTCCAGGATTTAATCACAGATTACCCTGAACTCAATCTAAGATATTATAAGTGTTTTCTTCAGTTATAGTAATAGAGGTGTAATTCTTAATTGCTACCCTTTCACACTATATCTTTCATAGTGACTATTGTCTCAGGAATTCAAGTTTTGCTCCTGAACAACATATCTCTTTCTCACACCCCAGCTTAGTGAAAAAATTTTAATTGCTTTTCACTGGTTGTTTTCATCCCACCATCATAATCTCAAGTTTGTTTTATGAAGTATTTAAATGGCCCTGTAATTCCAGCTGCTCATACTCAAGATTTCAACAACCAGTAGCCACAGATTCCATTGCCCAATGGACTAAACTTATCTACAGATTTCCACTTTGAGTACAGAAAGACATCCCTCCAACCAAACATAAACCAAAACCCATACTTCATAACTAGCCTAAAATCTCCACAAAACAGATACAAACCTTAAAGAGAGAGCCCTCTCTGATTACAGTTGGGCTAGAAGCTGTAATCCAAAGATTGGTTAGTGGTTACCCCGGCCGTATTCCCTTGGGAGTCAAAGGGAACAACCTGGGTGTTAACATAAATGGCGGCTCCACTGGGGACTTCTTTAGGATTTTCTAAATTGCTATATGTCTCCTAAAAGCTACACTTGAAACCTGAATATCAGTTAAGAAGCCTTAAAAACTGTTTTTGTTCAAGCATTAACGGCTTTAGGGAAGAGCTGATTCATTCATTCTTCATACTAGTTTTGAGATATATATAACCTTTTCAAAATCTGGTCCAGTCCTTGCAAATATAAAATTTTCCCAAAAAACTCAAAAGACCAGCTCAGAGACTGGCTCCTAAGAAGAATCTTCGGTACACTAAGGCCAATCCTGACCCAAATCCACCCCCTGTCTTTGATAATCCTAACACAATCCCTAAAATTGTTAAGAAGCAGCAAGGGCCAGACAAGCTTGCTGACTTAAGTCCAGAGACAATTCAACCCAATCCCATCTCCACTCCAATCAAGGTTCTTTTTCGGTCCACCCCCAATTCCCCTAGTTTACCATCCACATCTCGAAGCCCTCCTCCCACATCTTCATCCACTGCACATACTCCCTTGACCAACACTCTAGGTTCTGCTACACCTGTTACCCCTGTGGTACCTATTGTTCCTTTTGTCCCAGTTGTTCCTGTCAATCCCCCAAACCTTGTGAATATGGCTATGAGATATGCACCTCTGCAATTACCTGCTAATCCTGCAGCTTTACCTCAGGATTACCAAGCCAAAATCTCATATTTTGACTCCACTGGCCCTTACTCTGCTATTCAGCATGCCAAGAGGATGCAGGATCGCTTTGAAAACTATGAGATAGATGATGATAGCGTGAGGATGAGAATTTTTGTCCAAAGCCTAATAGGTGATGTCCGAACCTGGTTTAGGTCGCTTCCTGTAAATACTATCACAACCCCTAATGAGCTTTACCAATCCTTTACTAATAGATGGGAGAAAAAGAAAGATCCCCTGCATATACTGGGTGAATATGACACCATCAAGAGAGGTCCTCAAGAGACCATTCTGGAGTATTGTGCAAGATTCAATAATGTATACAATGCAATACCCCAGAATTTAAGACCTCCCCTTGATTTAGCACTATACAAATTCCCTGATGGTTTTGACTTTGACATGGCATATCAACTAGAGGAAAGAGCCCCTCAAACCCTTGAAGAAGCACAAAAGGTTGCTGTCACAGTTGAGGCTAACCTAATTGCCAAGAGGAATAGGGCAAGATTGGAAAAAAGAGTCACCTACAAAGAGAATCTGTGGAGAGAAAGTCATCATGGGAAGCACCACAAAATAACCCTGCCAGGAACCCAAATTTCAGGAGAAATCAAAACCCCAACATTGGAAAAACCAGTTCTGATCCAGAGATCAGGCCTCCATTCTAGGAAAACTATGCTGAAACATCCACTTCTGATGAGCAAGTGGATGACACCCACATCCACCTAATGGGCCTTAAGGATGAGCACCAAGTTTTCCTAAGTCAAAGATCATGAAGATGATGACATTAAACAATTCCAAACCAAGTCAGGTGAGTCATTTGGCTTCAAACAAGGCTATGACACAGCTGTTTATGAAGTTCATAAACAATACAAACTAAGAAGTAGAACTGTAAACATAACACAGCCTGAAAAAACAAAGGACAGACTGCAGCCCAAGAGGGCCATAGTCACAGAACCAATTAACGCAACTGATTCACTTACAAAGGAGGTAACCATTGAAGAAGTTACTGAACCACTTCCCTCAACACAGAAGCCACTGGCTACATCATCTTTACAGCCTAATCCAAGTAAAGTTCCTCAAGAGATGAATGAAAAACAGAAGCCCCAAGATCAAGAGAAGGATCAAGAAGAAAACTTACTAAACAAAGAAAAGGTGGTCAACCACAACACTAAGGTTCAATCTGAAAAACCCTTTGACTTGGAAGCTGAAATTGGCAAACTGAAAATAGCCATTCCTCTTGCAGAACTAGCCAAACATGACATTTACAAACAACAGATTAAGAAGTCCCTCCAACTCGCTCGAAACAAAGACAATGTCAATGTGTTGGGTGACACCCCATAATTGTTGTTCGGTCCAGAAGTTGATGGAAAAACAGCAGGCACGGGAATCTTACCTTTTTATGTTAGTTTGCATATCCATGACAAGATACTACACAATGCAATGTTTGACTCGGGTGCCTCTCACAACCTAATGCCAAAATCAGTCATGGAAAGGCTGAATCTAGACATTACTAGACCATATAAGGACCTATTTTCATTTGACTCCAGCCAGGTAAAATGTCTAGGCTTGATAAAAGACTTGTGTGTATCCCTTGTCCAATACCCAAATAAAACAATCTTAATGGATGTTGTCGTTGATGATATTCCACCCAAATATGGAATGTTGTTGTCAAGATCATGGGGGGCTAAACTTCAAGGTTCCCTACAATTAGACATGTCATATGCCACAATCACAGTCTTTGGTCAACCCAAGAGACTATATAGAGAGTCACTCATGAAATACATGGTCAGCACTGAAGAAAAGGCTCAAAATTTCCCCATATATGATGTCCATTCTGATATAGATTCATATATTCTCTTTAACGACAATACAGGTCCCACAAATAACGAAGAAACCAAGACACTCAAACAAGATCAGGACTTTAATGAACAAGCCACAGATCTAGAAATAAAGCTAATACAATCAAGGGATAAAACTGTTCTAAAGGAAAAACTAAATGAAGAACCAAAACTTCAACTCACAATCCCAGACCACAGAGAAGTAATTAAGTCTCCCCTAGAACAAGAGATCCTATGGTTCCTTGAATTTGATGGGTCAGTCAACAAGTTAGGGAGAAGTAATTAAGTCTCCCCTAGAACAAGAGATCCTATGGTTCCTTGAATTTGACGGGTCATTCAACAAGTTAGGGGCAAGAGCTGGAGTTTGGATACACAATAAACAGAACAACCATGCAGAAGGCCGAGACTATAGACTGAACTTCGGGTGCACTAAGTATGAAGCTCTCTTACTAGGCCTCAAGTTAGTAAAATCCCTACAAGCCATAAAATTTTCAATCCTAGGAGACTCAGAGCTAGTTATCCAACAAGTAAAAGGCAATTTTGTCACCAATGGCAAAAGACTAAGGTCTTATAGGTATGCTGCTGCTGAGTTACTAAAGTCCTTCACTGAATTTCAGATTGCCAAAATTCCTAGAGCCCAGAATCTTCATGCTCATAGTTTGGCTACATTTGCAAGTACCTGTAAGCTACCTTTCGAGCCCCACCACTGT
>APFE031723153.1:0-29737 GCA_000404065.3 Pinus taeda
CTAGCCTAGCCTACCCAAGCCTGACCCACTCTAGCCTAGCCTACTCTAACCTACCAACCTAGGGTAGCCTAACTTGGCTTATGCAAACCTACTCTAGTTTACCCTACCCTAGCCTACCCTAGCCTCGTCTACTTAAACCTAGCCTAGCCTACTCTAGGCTACCTTGACATAGCCTTCCCTAGCCTACGCTACCCTACCCTACCCTACCGTACCCAACCATAGGTTAGCTAACTCTAGCCTACCCTAGCTTACCCTAGCTTAATCTACCTTAGCCTAACCTAGTTTAGCTTGGCCTCACCTAGCATAGCCTACCTAACATAGTCTAGACTAGCCTAGCCAAGCCTACTGTAGCACAGCCTAACTTATCCTACCCTAGTGTAGTCTAGCGTAGCCTAGCCAAACCTACTCTAGCATAGCCTAGCTTATCCTACTCTAGCATAACCTCCCCTAGTGTATTGTAGCCTAGCCTAACGTAACCTACTATACCCTAGCCTAGCCTAGCCTAGCCTACTTTAGCTTAGCGTAGACTAGCCTAGACTAGCGAACTTTAGCCTAGCCTAGACTAGCCTACTTTAGCTTAGCCTAGCCTAGTCTAACTTGCTCTACCCTAGTCTACTGTAGCCTAAGCTACTCTTGTCTAGCCTACTCTAGGTTTTCCTAGCCTAGCCTACTAGCCTACCTAGCCTAACCTACTCTAGCCTACTTTAGTTGCGCCTAGTCTAGCCTAGCCTAACTTACTCTGCCCTAGCCTAGCCTAGCCTAACTTACTCTGCCCTAGCCTACTCTAGCCTAACCTACTCTTCTCTAGCCTACTCTAGGTTCGCCTAGCCTAGCCTACTAGCCTACCCTAGCCTACCCTATCCTACTCTACCCTAGCCTAGCCTACTCTGGCCTAACCTACTCTAGTCTAGCATACTTCAGCTTACCCTGGGCTAGCCTACCTTAGCCTACTCTAACCTAACTTACTCTTTCCTAGCATACTCTCTCCTAGCCTAACCTAGCCTACCTTACCTTAGCCTAATCTATCCTAGCCTAGCCTACTCTAACTTAGCCAACTCTAACCTACCCTTGCCTACCCTATCGTACTCTAGCCTAACCTAGCTTAGTCTAGCCTAGCCTACCCTAGCCTACTCTACTCTAGCCTAACCTACTCTTCTCTAGCCTACTCTAGGTTCGCCTAGCCTAGCCTACTAGCTTACCCTAGCCTACCCTATCCTATCCTACTCTACCCTAGCCTAGCCTACTCTGGCCTAACCTACTCTAGTCTAGCATACTTCACCTTACCCTGGGCTAGCCTACCTTAGCCTACTCTAACCTAACTTACTCTTTCCTAGCATACTCTCTCCTAGCCTAACCTAGCCTACCTTACCTTAGCCTAATCTATCCTAGCCTAGCCTACTCTAACTTAGCCAACTCTTGCTTAGCCTACTCTAACCTACCCTTGCCTACCCTATCGTACTCTAGCCTAGCCTAGCTTAGTCTAGCCTAGCCTACCCTAGCCTACCCTAGCCTACTCTACTCTAGCCTAGCCTACTCTTGCCTAACCTAACCTACTCTTTCCTAGCGTAGCCTACTCTTGCCTAGCCTAGCCTACTCTAGCCTACCCTACCCTACCCTAGCTTACTCTAGCCTACTCTACCCAAGCCCGGCCCACTCTAGCCTAGCCTACTCTAGCCTACCCTACCCTACCCTATTGTACTCTAGCCTAGCTTAGTCTACCCTAGCCTACTCTACTGTACTCTACTCTAGCCCAGCCTAGCCTAGCCTAACCTAACCTACTCTTGCCTAACCTAGCTTATTATAGCCCATTCTAACCTTGCCTATCCTAACCTACTCTAACCTATCCTACTCTAGCCCACTCTAGTATAGCCTAGCCTACTCTACCCTAGCCTAACCTACTCTAGCCTTGCCTAGTCTAGCCTAGCCTAGCCTAGCCTCCTATAGCCTTTCCTACTCTAGCCTTTCCTACTCTAGCCTACTCCACTCTTTCATAGCCTAACCCAACCTACTCTTTCCTATCCTAGCTTATCCTACTCTTTCCTAGCCTAGCCTAGCCTAGCATACACTTTCCTAGCCTACCCTACCCTACCCTACTCTAGCCTAGCTTAACCTGCTATAGCCTTGCCTATTCTAGCGTGGCCTAGCCTACGCTACATAGCATAATATATTCCTAGCATAACACTAGACTACCATATTCTAATCTAGCATAACCTACCATGCCCTATCCTAGCCTAGCCTCACCAAGCCTAGACCTAGCCTACTCTATCCTAGCTTAGCCTAGCCTAACCTAGGATACTCTAGCCTACTCTAACTCACTCTAGCTTTCGCTTAGCTTGGCTTAGCCAAGCTTACTCTAACCCCATCTAGATCTATAAAAATTTATATATACATATTGTAGTCATTTAATAAAACACACATTTAAAATCAATTTTAAACAATTTTTCATTATATATTATATTATTTTTGTATTATTGGTAAAATATAGTGTAGAATTTAATAAAAATTTAATTATATAAATTTTAAAATGATTAAAAAATAAAATAAAATAAATAATATTAATAAAGAAACTATTTAGAAAAGATTATTTTTAGAGTGACAAATTACACTACTAATTTGCTTAAATGAGACCAGAAATCATTATTTGAATTTAAATCTTTATTTAAAAAATATATAATAAATTTGAAAATTATCACTTACATTTGAATCTTTATTTAAAATATATATACTAAACTTTATTTTAAATTGAAATATCATCTCACAAATCGATGATGTTATGGTCTAAAATGTTTTCTATATGGTTAATAAATCATTACAATATTCGTTGCGAATCAAACTAACTTCACCCTTGATTCCAAGAACGGTTGATTTGCCGCAACTATTACTATGATTTAATTAGGATAGTGAAAACATTGACGGACCCTAACACAGAATTCTTAAATGATATTTCTCATTTAAATTTCAATTTATTATATATATTTTTAAATAAATATTTAAATTCAAATAATAATTTTTAAATTTATTATATATTTTAAAAACAAATCAAATTCAAATGATGATTGTGTTTCAACTTACAATAAAACAAAAATACAGAGTAATTACATTGAAACTACACATGAAATGTTGAACATGTGTACATGCATATTAAATTTCATGCAAATTAAACTTAGGCAACGGATGGACAAGGAATAACCTGAATTTAATTCTGAATTTCAAGCCAATTAAACTTGGTCAAGTATGAACATTATTAAAGGAGAAAAAGAGGCTTTCTCTAATATCGGTTAATAAGCATCATTTCCTTTGTAATACAGCATGCTCTTCTGTATTAATGTGTCTGTGAAGCAGTGGCTAATCTGAATAGGCAGAGGAAACTACAGCGCCCAAGGAGGGAAGTCGAAGGATCAAGCGAGGCAGAGGAAACTACAGTGACCGAGGAGGAAGCCAAAGAGCTAGCGGAAAGAGGAAACCAACGATCAGAGGCATCAGGAAGATACAAAAACAGAGAACAAGCAGTGTTGAATGTTGTCGAAATAAGTAGGAGGAAACAAAGACAGCTAGAGGGTCCAGCAGAACAGAAACAGGGCCGAAGGACCAACAAGACAGTAGACAGTCGAAGGGGAGATGTAGTCAACATAGAAGCAGTCATGCTGAAGCATTCACTGTGACAGTAAGAACATATGCTTGAACAGAAAGTTGGTTCTTATGCAGAGCTTAGTGCAGCTAATAGTAGACTCACTAAAGCTGTGTGGAGACATTATCAGAGGTCATGAAGGCTATTGGAGACTCTGTGTGGACAATATGAAGAGTTGTAAAGACTTCTTCATAAGAAGACTGGTTGTCATTGATGTTGTAGCATGAAGACTACAGTGAAGCTATAAACAGACATAACGCAGTAGAGAAGAGTTCTGAGAGCAGAACATTACTATCAAACATGCCTTTGACAAGATTGGGTTGGAACCCTTGGGGTTGGTGCCTCAGAAGTAAGAAGGATTGGAGTCCTTGGGGCTAATGCCTCAGAAGTAAGAAGGATTGGAGTCCTTGGGATTGGTGCCTCAGAAGTAGGAAGGTTAGGTGTCCTTGGGACCGATGTCCCAGGAACTGGAAGGATTGAAGTCCTTGGGAGTTAGTGCTCCTAAGTCCAAGATTGGTGCCTTGGCGAAATAGAGTTGGAGCTCTAGAGGTTGGAGCCTCACAAAAGTCCAAGTTGGTGCTTGGCAACTGATTGCAACCACTTTATATTGTTTCTATTTTACTGCAAAGATTATATTAATAAAAGCATTTATTCTTGTTGTTCATCTTATGTTCTGGATATAAATGTTTTAATTGGTAAAACATTAGTCGAAAAAAAAGAAATATTGATTCACCCCCCCTCTCAGTGTTTCCAACATGCTCGAATAGTAGCTCACTAAAGAGATTCCTCAACCAAACAGCTTCACAATAGGCCATACTAGTTGCAATGTATTTGGCCTCGATGATGCTTAAAGTAATTGATTTCTCCTTCCTACTCATCCAAGAAATTGAAGCAGATCCTAATCAGAAGCAGCATCCTGACATGCTCTTTCTATATACCACATTTCTAGCCGAGTCAACGTCAGAATATCCATGTAGCCTTAAATTCCCAGTAATATATCTCAGTCCATAGATGATTGTGCCACATATATATCTCAAGAGATTCTTAACAACAATCCAGTGGATGTGATGAGGCTCGACCATAAATTGACAACGTATTCACAGCGAAGCATATGTCTGAACAAGAGTTTACCAAAAACATCAGGGCCCCCACAAGTTGTTTATATTCAAAAGGGTTTGCCAATTCAGGCCCAACAACATTTCCACATAGCTTCTTAAAGTTGAGTTCCATTGGAGTAGAAACAAACTTGCAATCCACCATCCCACATCTCTCGAGCAGCTTCACAATGTATTTTCCTTGAGAAAGGAAAATCTCACCTGGATTTTTCCAGACGTCCAAACCTAGGAAGTAGTGCATCAGTTCTAGGTTCTTCATCTCGAACTCAGAAGCCAACTCCCTCTTGCATTGATAAATGAGAGGGTTTACACCTGTCAGAAAGAGATCATCTACATAAAGGACCAAATTGAAAGGCTTGTCCTTTTCAACCTTGAAGTATAGTGTAGGATCAACATCACTCATCGTAAATCCCAACTTCATAGGAGAGCTATCAATCCTCTCATACCAAGCCCTAGGGGCTTGTTTCAACCCATAGAGGGCTTTCTTCAACCTGCATGTGTGTGTCCTTTGATCTTGCATTTCGAACCCCTAAGGTTGCTCCAAGTAGACTTCCTCCTTAAGCGAGCCATGCAAAAAAGTAGTCTTAATGTCCATTTGATGTAAGCTCCATCCTTGATTGACAACAAGAGCAATAATAGACTAGATACTGGCATATCGGGCAACTGGTGCAAATATCTCGTCATATTCCACTCCTTCCTTTTGAGAGAAGCCTCAAGCAATGAACTTGACCTTGAATTTATCAACACTCCAATTTGCTCCATAGTTGATTTTGTATAGCCATTTTGAGGTGACTACGGGCTTGTCCTTCGGTTTAGGCACCACATCCCAGACATCATTTTTCATGAAAGATTCATACTCTCATGGCTCAGTTTGAACAATAGCACTCATAGCAGCTAAGTACCCTTGATATATGTTCGACTTCTTACTTTCACGAAATGTCCCTCTTGGAGCAATCTGTATTTCAACATCTTCGAGAGTATCTTTGAGCCACAAACGTCTTTTCCTTGAGGTAGAGGGATCACTAGGAGGTGGATCAATGGGATCCATCAGGTCTTCAATATTGGGCATAGGCTCATCTGTCGAAGATTAATCCTGTTTTTCTGCAACATTATCATTATCCTTCCTTGGAATGGCGAGATCTTTGGCTTTCCCAAGGGCAGTGTCTTCATCGAAGCTGACATCATGGCTTACTTCCACGTCTCTTTGGCCAGGCACATAAATTCTATATGCCTTTGAATTTTCACTGTAGCCCACAAATATTCTTTTTTTCCCAGATGCTTCCAACTTGTTTCTTTTCTCTTTAGGAACATGAAAATATAGGGGACAACCAAATATTCTAAAATGAGAAATATTAGGTTTCTTACCAGTGAAAACTTCTTCGAGTGTCTTGAAATCTAGTGCTTGATGCGTGCTCCTATTTTGAACATAAACGACAGTGTTGGCAGCTCCTCCCCATAAGAAATTCAGTGGACCTTGATCATGGAGCATGACACATGTGGCTTCCATAATTGTTCAATTCTTCCTTTCAACAACTCCATTTTGCTCAGGAGTGTATGGAACAGTTGTCTCCCTCTTAATGTCAGCCTATCTGCAATAGTCATTGAATTCATTTGATTCATATTCGATTCAATTGTCGGTCCTCAATATTTTGTTCTTCTTCCCTGTTTGATTCTCCATCAAGGATTTGAAAGAACATAAGCATTTGAACACTTCATCCTTCTTCTTCAAGAAAAAGATCCATGTTTTGTGAGAGAAGTCATCCGCAAAAATGCATAGTATAAGTATCCTCCCAATAATGGTACGGGCAACATACCAGATAAGTCAGAATGGACCAATTGAAGAATATCAATAGTTTGGTTTTCACTTGAAGGGAATGGTCCCCTTGTAAGTTTCCCAACTGAACAACCCTGACAAACTCCTCCATGATTCATGTTGAAATCGGGCATACATGTGACCATCTTGCTTACCCCAAGTAAGGCTTTGTAATGTAAGTGGGTGAACCTTCGATATCATAGCTGAGATTGAAGTGAAGCATCGCACGTCAAGGTTCCCAAAGGACTTCCTCCAACTTGATAGAGACCATCCACCCTACATCTAAGTGTGAATGCATCTTTAGGGTTTCTTTGTCAAATACGTACCTTTCCAACAATGAATGCTACCTTGAAGCCTTTATATTCCATCATAGAAATAGACATCGGGTTCTTCTTTAAATCAGGTACATACAATACTCCTTGTAGATGAATGGTTTGACCTTGATTCAAGTGAAGAGTGTTAGTACCTATCCATTTCAGGGGTAGGTGGCATTATCTCCAAGTATGATCTCCAAATTAATCTTCTTTTCAATCAAATTTGAGAGGGCCTCTTTGTACCCAGTGAAGTGCCTTGAGGCTCCACTACCAATCAACCAATGATCCAAAGTATCTGAAGGAGAGGTAGTAGATAGAGCGGAAATAAGATAAAATTTCTTTTGTTTTTCTACAAATTACTTTCCTCATACCTAGAGTTTCTCGATCTTTTGGGAGTTCGGCGATTTCCATATCAAGCAATGGGAGCATTCCTTTTTCCTTTATTTTTGAACTTGTTAATCCTTTGATTTCCATTGCCTTCTTGTTGTTTGTTGTTGTTATTGTCATCATCCCTTAAAGAATTCTTCTTGTGAAGACACTCTCTAGCATGGTGATTGAACCTGTTGCAATTGAAGCACCTTCCTTTTCTTCCTTTTCTTCCTTTTCTTCCTTCTTTGAATCCCTGTTTGAACCCTTGACCCTATCTCCTTGGACCATCATTATTTTTCTTCTTAAAATGAGCAGAGAAAGCAATAGGTTCATTTCCATTTGAATGCTTGTCTCTCTCCATCATCCTCGTCTCCTCTTAAGGCATCTAGCCAATAATTCATCGAAACTAGGAATCATGTCATTGTTGAGAATAGTGGTGTTAAACACATCCCATGCTCTTGAAAGACCCCCAAGTGCAATGAGAGTGAGCTCCATGTCAGCAGTAACTTCTCCAATACATAATAGGTCATTCTTGATTTGACATATTCTCGTGAAGTAGGATTAGATAAACTCCCCTTTCTCCATCTCAATGTGTCCCTCAACTTGCTTTTGAGAAAAAGGATTCAATTTGCACTGTTCACTTTGAACATCCCAACTAGCTTATCATATATCTCCCTAGAAGTTCACAAATCAGAAATATAGGCAACGAAATGCTTTTGAATGTAGCAACAATTGGTGCATTAGAAGGAGGCTCCACCACTTTTCCCTACACATAGTCCAATACTCCATGCTCCTCAAGTCATGTTCCATGCATGATTGTCAGATTTGTCGTTGAGCTTATCCTCAATCTTGAACTAATATGTAGAAGCCATTAAGACTTGTCCTTGTCCAACAAATCTCTCTTAATGATTGTTTTTCTCTCTCTTGCTTGATCTTTGTCTTCACTTGTGCTCTAATACCGTGTTAATTTTAGCTAACAATGGTATGTTCTATGCTTTGCACAATTACTTCAATGTTCCTTTAGCAACCCAATAACAATTTCCAATTTAGTTTTCTAATAGCAATCACATTAACCATAAATCACATTGACAATAAGTGTAGATAGAACATGAAGAACAAAATGCAGAAGACAAGCCAAGACAAGAGGACACCAAATTTGGTGAATGTCAAGGAAAAACCCCAAGATGGGGAAAACCCTTCGATCAATTCTTCTTAAAGTCAAGAGCTGTCAAATTCTACCCTAACGAGAAAGTCAACATTGGTCAATCCAGCATCAAACAGTGCTTTATGCAGCTCAGTCAAACCTAGTCAAACTCGGCCTTTTTTGTTGGTCAGAGTCAACCCAAAACAGCCATGAAAACAACAGTCAAACTTGGTCAACCTCTCAGTCAACCTCATGATTGATCGGCAATCAAAGTCAACAAAATGTCTTGGTTCCTATACCAAAAACAAAATTTTGACCCAAAAACTGCAGCCAAATGTGGTTAAAACAGCCCTAGCCAACATTGGTCAAACCTGAAACAAAATTTGAAATTTCAACCCTATAATTCATCCTACAATTTGTCCTTCTGCTACCACACGTGTGAGGAAAAGAGATGCCCAATAAGTTGTACGAACCAATCAAATGAAGAGACAAGGATGTGTGAGTGATGATGATGCCAAATGAGGCAAGAGGTCACTTATATTTATACAAGTCATTGAGGGTGAAATGTCACGTCCATTGGGCTTCATAAGCCTACATGATGATGTGACCAACCTAAACAACTTGCACATGTGTGGCCATAAATTCAAAAACACACTTTTGTTTGTCCAAATTAGATGACCTTTAGATCAATTTTGGTCCTCTCGGAAAGAGGAATTCAATGTGATCATTATCTCCATCAAATGAGTTGTATAAAGCGAAATTTGGCCCTAGTTGCGAAATTTAACATGGATCCATATATGCAGTCAAAAAAACCAGTTTAAACAACACAAATCAAGATTTGGCCACAAATTTTTTCGCCGAATTCCAGCCATAAATTCGCCTAAAACACCAAAAAGCCACACTTAAAATGACTCTTGTATATAATGTAAACATCCACATTTATAATAACAAACTAATCTCAAAATATATATATATATAATATATATTATCATGAAACAATCCTTTTAAATAAGATATATATCCATAATATAAACATTTATCAAAATAAACTGATCTCAAAATAAGTAGTTTTAGTAATTTAAACATAAAAAAATAAGAACCAAGTATAAAAAGAAAAAGTTGCAATTTAATTTTGTATGAAGGAACTAGAGAAGAACAATGGGCAAAATAGAATTTCTCTACATTGAAATAACGTTTAAAAATAGATTACCATGTAAAAAAAAACATATGATATACTATACTTCTCTTGCATTATATAAAATTAAGAGTCCATCCTTAGAATATTTTGTTCACATAATATAAATATGCATTTCTTTGTTTTTATGGAACATACAAAAAAGACGACCCTGCTTTTCTGGACAAGCACGATTCCTCCATAGGAGTATTTTGTTCGCAAAACATGACTATACGTTTCTTTGTTCATATGGAACATAGAGAAACATATTACCATGATTTTCCAGGTTTATATAGAAACAAGGTCCTTAGAAAATCCATTCATTGTTGTAACATACAAAACATACGGATATATTTTTCAATGCATTTATGGAAACATGGAAATGTGAGTAGGAAAATTGTTTCCTTGTAACTTGAAAAATTTCACGTTGCTTTTATCAAAACGTACAATGTATGTGTTTTTCTCTGTTTATTTTTCTATATGCTTTTCTCTTCTTCATTTGAATGTTAGAAATAATTAAATGCCAGATATGAGTATTTAATGGCATATTAAAAAGCTTGAGATATCGATGCTTACCAGAACCCATTTGAAGATGTCCTGATTTTGATTATGGCAGTGCTGTCCTCAGCTCCTCTGCAAACTACACAACCCATACCGCCTGTCCAGTACTGTTCTTACATGGGGAAGTTGGAGATATGTCACCCCACTCCATATCTTTGGGTCAACTCAGATGCCCCGTGAACAAATTAGAACGGGGAAGACATGGAGTGGGGTGACAACAGCTCCAACCTGCCCCACTCCAGTCACACTGGAATGAAACAGAGGAGATTTGCTTCACTATCTGTCAAGCTCGATTGTGTAAATTTTGCATTTCAACTTGAGCAGTAGAGAGAGCAATGTAACAATGCCATCATTGATCACAATAAAATGAGTGGTTGGAGGACATTAGAAACCAAGTGACAAATGCGCATGTTTAATCATAAGATTGGGCGAGTGTTTTTTGGATTGGTGATCATTGGTAAAATTGCAAGAAGGAAAATATATAGCAGTAAAAGTTCACTGTTTGGGGAACAATGAGTGCACTTTGACTGCTATATCTTTTCTTTCTGGCACTTTTACTATTATATCTGTTACTTATGCCATGCTCCTGCTCTCTGGAAAGACCCAGAGAGCAGTTTCCCTTGATTAACTGTCAGGCTCAATTGTGTAGATTTGATATCAATTTGGGCCAGAGAAAGCAATGTAAGAATGCCATTTTTTATCACAATAAAAGAAGTGGTTGAAGGACATCAAAAACCAAGTGACCAATACATGTTTAGGCAGAAGATTCAGCAAGTGCTCTTTGGATTGGTCATCATTGGGAAAATTGCAAGAAGGAAAAGATATAGCATGAAAAGTTCACAGTTTGGAGAACAATGAGCACACCTTTGACAGCTATATCTTTTCCTTCCGTCATGCTCCTACTCTGATATACCATAATCCCATTTCATCTTCTTTAGCAAATCACAGTACAATTATAGTCCTGGGCAAACCTCTCTCTCCATGAAGTCCAGCTAATCTTATTCCTTCCGTGATGACAAGTTCTGAGTTTCATTCCAAAAAGCTGCATCTGTCTGACAAATTTGATATGCAAATCAAGTTCATACCTAGATGATGCTTCAGTGCTATCACTTATGATTACAGCTATCAAACCATGTAATGGAACCCAAAGATACTAGGAAGGTTTGCAAACAAAGATATCCATTAGATAATGGTGGCATTATCATTCAGAGAACCTTCTTTGCTAAGGAAGTGCAAGATTTCTTGCTGGTTAGAGGCCTAAGTTATGGATATAGCAAAAAGTTAGACTTTCCAGATTTCTATTAGAAAGGAACAGATATGAGACCCAGTTTTTACAGTGCTGTTTAATGACTCTCTATCCTATTGTCTTTACAGCGCTGTTTAACTTGGTCAGTAAGACTACCAATTGGAATGATACTTCCTTTTGACATAACAGTTCATCCAGTTAAGGGCAGCAGGCTTTATGTAGAGAAAGAGGATGGCCTCAGCCCTATTGCTTTTAATTCCAGGTTTGTATGGCACCCAAAAAACTAGAAGGTACATATATTGAAGGTAAATTCCTTTGCAGAATCTTCTTTACTGACCACCTGAAAAAAGTGCTCAATAGTTAGAGGCCTCAATCATGCATATAGCAAAAAATTTAAACTTCAGGTTTCTAGTAGAAAGAAACAGATGCCAACTTGTTTTTATAGCTTGATGAAAACAAATAAGAAAGTTTTATGAGATAAACTTTTGATGGGGAAGAATATTCAATAAACCAAATAAGAACCTACAGAAGTTGAAGAACAAGACACTTAAAGCCAGACACTTAATATATTTGTTCTTTAGAAACATGTCTAGTCATTACAAAGACAACTCTTCTCAACAAGAAGAGTCTCCATGCGTGTCTTTAAGGTGCCAACAAAGCCACTTATTATGGTATTTCAGCAATGTGTGTCTTTAAGGTGCCGACAAAGCCACTTATTATGGTATTTCAGCAACTTGGATTGAAAATAACCAGAATTCTAAATGTGAGACAGACATTCAGACCACCAGAGGATTTCTATAGGATTAAATGCGTAATCAGAAATGCTACTCTAGCAGGCAAGCAATATCAACAATTTATAATGTCCAAGACAGTAGATCTAAAGATGAGTTAAAAGGAAATAAATACAGATAACTGTACCACTTAGTGGATTCCAGATATTTATAACTGTCAAAAACATAAGGCATTATGTGATGCCAACAAAGATAAAATCATAATAAACCATCCAAAATGCCATTCTTGCTGGAGAATACTAAGTTCAATCTTAATGGAATGTAACGAGGAGCTAATTGATAGTCAATATTAAAAGCCTTCAGCATGCAAATTTGGAAGTTGAGCAGGATTCAAATTAGTATGAATGGAAAGAATACAGAAAGCTGCCACAGCCTCTGATGAAAGAATGTCCCAACAGTTTAGGTGAACTTCTTTGTTATACAACTGTGAACACAGTAATAACTTCAAAGTGGGCAATCTTAACTTAAGTTTTTATGCCAGCCATAACTTTACTGCTACCAAATAAGCCAACATCATCATCAACCAGAAACCCTTCCCTTGCATCTGCCCCCCACCCATAAACATTAAAAATTGGACGCCAACATAGCAGAAACTGATGGAGGTTGCTCCTGCCACTATTCCCTGCATGATCCATCCTTCTCATAAAAGTTTGAGGTAGTGGTCTATCCTTTCACTTTTTCTCTGAGAAGAAACCCAATGACTTGTTATTCAAAAGGCTTGACTGACACTTGCCTGGTAAATTATCTTCATTCAAAAAACACCTTAATTGGTTTTCACCTGTGTTCCTCTGGAAACAAACATACAAGAATACATGCTAAAGAATTATGTCTCATTCAAAATCAGTGGGCCTCCTACTAATATTATCAAATCTTCTTTCCCTCACTTCCCATATTTTAGGCTAAATTTTTGGGCTAATATCTTGCTTCCCAAACCGAAAACAGGTTGTTCAACACTTAGATCTGCCCTAGATAACACCTCCTAGGTTATTAATGGCCAATATAATCACTGGTATTAATGCATTATGCAAGAGCTTTTTCTAGAATTTTGCATGACAGATTCAACAGGGCAAAAGGCCTCCAATCCTCTGTCAAATATCAATCTCCAAACTCAGAGATCAAAATTGAAAAACCCCTTATTGACCTTTAGTACAGATTACCTACATTGATTGATAATGGTTCAACAAATTATCAGGTTTCATTTGAATGCCATCTATACCAGGAGACCTCTGACATTATGGTCCCCTTCATGATTAACGGCCTTTATGATTCCCACTGTCCACACACACAAGAAGACACGTAGATCTGTACCAAATATATAGATGAGAATCATAGTCAACATCGAATCCAAGAACATGAATAATTTCAAGCTTAGGTTATGTAATTTTCCACTGTTTCTGTTGCCAACATAAAACTTCAGTGAGAGATTTTACAAAAAAAAAAAATAGCACAAAAAAAAGCATTGTTCAACAATCAATTCAGTCCAGGAATAACAATTACATCGTAAAAATTACCAGAAGTGCCTTTGCAACAATCCGCATGGACTACAAAAACTGTCAGTAGGAAAGACAGCAGTTTTTAGATCTCATTTTGAAGTTGATTTCATTGATATGAATGTGCTTAGATCATGTCAAGGGAGGAGAATTAAATTTAAGATCTAATTTTGAAGATAATATTGGTTCAGAATTATTCCCACCTTTGTCAACAAGTTGGAGATCTCTCTCCTCACTTTGAGTACGACTATGGTAATTGGTCTCTCCCCACTTGGATAAAATCTGTGAGAGTTTTCATTAGAAAGTGAATTTTCAGATAAGAAAAAAAAAACTAAGAATGTCAGTGATCTAAATGATAAACTACACTCTCTGCGGAATACTATCATTGTTAAATGGAATATGTGTATCGCACCTCTTATGGGCCCTTAGTATCTCTCACCTCATAACAGATCGCATGTTAAGATAGATCTAACTTATATGTGAGGGATAAACTCTCTGAAGTTTTTATTAGGAATGTGGCTTTTCAAAAACAGCCCTATGAATGTCAATGATGTAAATGATAGCATTGAATATCATCAATGTTACGCCCCTATATTATGGGATAGAAGCATTGAACCTGTTATGAGCCGGTGGTACCTCTCACTTCATAACAGATTCCAGGTTAAAATGGATCTATGGATCTTTCTCTCCTCAATTCAAGTACTGAGTATGGTGATTGGTCTCTCATCAGTAGTGCTGATATGAATGGATAAAGTCTCTGGATTTTTATTAGGAATGTCTTTTCAGAAAGAACCCAAGAAATGTGAATGATCGAAATGATGGCCTGCACTCTCTATAGTATCAAATTATCAACGACCGGTAAAGGGAATAAAAAATCAACAGATCAACCAAATACACGAATTAACAAGAGTTATCACATTACAAATACCACAATCAAACAATATGTTAAAATGGATCTATGGGTCTCTCTCCTCACTTCGAGTACTGAATATGGTGATTGGTCTCTCCTCAGTAATGCTGATATGAATGGATAAAGTCTCTGAACTTTTATTAGGAAAGTGACTTTTTAAAAAGAACCCAAGAAATGTGGATGATCTAAATGATGGCCTGTACTCTCTATAGAATACTATCAAATTATCAATGACAGGTAAAAGGAATAAAAAATCATTGTATCAGTCAATGCTCTTTCAAAATACACGAATTAAAAAAAGGTGCATTGGTAAACTAGTTGGCACTGCAAGAGCAGTGATGCATGTCTTTAGCTATGGAGGAAATCTACGAAGAAATTTCCTGCAACTGGGAAAAAAACATTGCAATACAAAGTTCTTGATTTGAATACTGTCTTTCTGACAACTATATAAACAGAGAACTGACAGATAAGTAATCCTTATTCACAACTTCAATTTAAAAAGGAAATACTTTTAACACAAACATGTGAAATCTGCTTTAGACTATGCCAATCAAAGAGAAGCTAACAAACACTGGTGAGGTAAATGCTTGAAATCCATTTGGCATGAAGTAGAGGATCCAAGAAACAAAGGGACAAAGAAAAGTGATTTCACTAGGAATGTTGAGAAGGCATGAGAAGCTAGCTGCATGTCACAGTGGGCTCTGGCAGCATGCATACTCAACATACCTGGCATTCAAGTCAAAGGAAGTTCATCCTATGCAGTGCAGCCCCTTGAGATCTGTCTGAAAGCAATTTCTAGCCCAAAAAAAATTATGTTAATGTTAATGCCTATTTATGGAGTTCACTTCAGTGAGGACATAAGCAACATGGTACCAACAAGAGAATTGAATTGGGTACACATACCCAGGGGTAGGATTCTTCATAGCTGTGCCCATACCCATAATCTGGAAACCAATCTATATAAATACTTTGTTATGCCCCATGCCCCACAGTAGTGCAGGGTACCTCTGCGTACCCCCGCATACCCAAAAAAATCTGTAAATGCATCCTGATTACAAACGTAATGACATAGCATAGGATCCTGATTACAGATGTATTGACACACACAGGAAAAGGGGCACTCATATCATATCGTCTCATTGTCTCATTTTTTTTGGGTCAAAATTGATCCTAAATTTGGTAGGAACCATGTTTTGGCCAACTTCAAGATAACCAAGAGGACGTAAAGTTTAAAATGAAAAAGGATTTTTTATTCATTAAAGAGCTTAATAAGTTTTCCTTTAAGGTGGCCACAGTGGGAAATCTTATAACAGCCCAGAAAAACCCTGAATTAATACTCACTTTGTTCTATATGAACTTAGAAGAGACCAAAAGAGTAGAAAAGATGAAATCAGACATCAATTGTTATTTTTATTGCAGGAAATTGGTATCCGTGCCAACGCTTCAACATCAGTCCTCAGATTTCAGTTTCATCAAGTTTGATTCAAGACTATGTCTGCAAAGGGAAAGGAATACTTATTGTAGTAAAAATTTTGGATGTCCCTGTGAAAATTCCTCAACTGGAATCCTTACTGCAGCAACTGATGATATTACTCCTATTAATTAAATTCCTTTCAACAAATTACTTGCAGTTTCCTACGGTAAATATCGTAATACATACACTACAACCTTCACTTAATTAGATATTATGCGGAAACAAGAGACTGAGCAAGAAAGAAAATACAACACAATTGACACCGTTATTTTTGGACAAATGTGCCCGAACAAACCCAATGCGGGAAAGCCAGTGCAGCAAATCTGAAGGTTTTATTATTATGCAGGAGACATCTGAGTACAATTCTTGGATGTTCAACTAGAAATCCGATATAGAGAGAAACTGGACAAAATGAACGGTGAAAAGATCTCACCCTGTCACTGGGAGAATCTGAGTCTGATCACGCTAAATTGGAGCCTCTGTGCAAAACTGTGTCAATCCCACGCAGTTCCTACGTCACCTCTGATGGGTATCACGTTGCTCCTTCTCTTGGATAATCTGAATCTCTGCCTCCCGGTCTCACACCCTAAACTCTCTGTGTCTACTAAAACTCGATTTCCTCAACAGGAATTCTATCTCCCTCTATGGCCTGCGCTGCCACGACATCAGCTCTGTGTGGGCCAGCATATGCCTCTCTCTGGGCGTCATTATGCCCTCTCTCTACCTCGTACTCTCCGACCCATGAAAACTTCCTTCCTCTAGATACTCATTGCCCCTCACTGCAAAAGCTCATTTCAAATCTCTCTCCAGCAACTACTCTGCTTCAAAAATTCGATCTTCTGAACTCACTCAATGTGTTCTCCAAGTGCAACCATCAAGCTTCCTCTTATAATCCTCTCGTTGATCAATCAACGGCCCAGATTAGATCCTAATCAATGGCTAGGATCATATTGACTTGATCTCCGCCTTCTTCTAGAAGTTGCACCCACAGTTTATATTAATACCCTTTAATTATTTTAATTTCCCTGTCTCTGGGTGGAATTTCCCAAAACGATTTTTGGGTATTGGAGAATGCATGTGTCTAAGCCTCCCTGTAAATTTTGAGACTTAGAGCACATCTGATGCTACCAGAAATCAACACTCCCTCTTAGTGATGAATGTGCTCTAGCAATGCCTCCCACTGAAACATCACGCTGACTTCATAACGTTGCCCTCTGCGTTGGTGATGTCTGACATGTTGTCCACCAACTACTGCGTTGTTGCTATAATTGTATTGTTGTTGACATTGCCACTGTCAACACTGCATCCATACTACAACTCCCTCTCAAGTGTTGCATATGTGCTGCTGCTAGCACTACCACTGCCAACTACCATTGCACTGCAAATTGTTGTTGCTACTCCATCAGCAACAGAAAAACATCCCAAATTATTGAACTAACTGTGTTCAGTATGATACCACGTGAATGTTGAAGCCTGACTGCCGCTAGTCTCTACGTTGACCCTCTAAATCTACTGCGTTGCTGCTTACCTCTGCTCTGTGCCATCTGCACTGTTGCCAACTCTGCTCTGCATTGTTCAGTCTCTGGCGCTCCTAGCCACAGCAACTCTCTCTGACACTCCTCGGCACCATCCGATACTAGTCCATCCTGCTACTTCTGATTTGGGCTCCCGTAGCAAGGAATTGATCCAAGAGGTGGGCTCCTCAAGGACCCTGCCCATCTGTGGCTCTTTCAAACTATAACTCCAAATCAACCCACCTCCCTCCTGGAGGTATCTCGCCTGTCATGGCGAACTCCTCTTTCTCGATCTTCGCGAGCGCAGCGTTCGGATCATGTTTCTCATTCTTATCCTTTTTCCTGTGAGGACATTGTGTAACGTAGTGACCCATCTCACCACACCCGAAACACTTGCTCTTCGAAACGTCCTTCTTATGTCTCTGTTGCTCCTACTGTCCCTTCGATGCAAGCGCTGCACTCTCCTCCTCCTTGAGCTTTGAACCACTACTATTGCTTCCGTCAAGTTTAACCTTGACTAAATCCCTCCTCAGCTCCTCTTGTTTTAGAGTAATGCACATCTCATCCCAATTCAGCAAAGTTGCTCTGCCTAGGATACTCTGAACAAAGACTTGCTGCTCATATGAGACAGAATCGAGGGTCAGTCTAACCAACTCTGAATCTTGAGGTGTATGCCTCACAACAGACAATTCATCATGGGTATCCTGAAGCTTTGTGAAGAATGGATCCACACGCTCCCCCTTCTGCATTTGATCAGAAAGGTACATCTTCCAGTGCTCGAAAGATCCCTGATACAATGTAGACAAAGCGTCCCACATCTCCTTAGCAGTCCCTTTGCTAGCAATGTGATAGACCACATGATCCTTCACTCCGTCAAGGATCATTCTTTTCGCCTTCACCATCTCAACCTTGTATTTCTTCAACAAATCTGCATTTGTAGGGACAGCCACCACGATGTCGATGTACATCTTGAGGGCAGGCTCATCTAGAAGGAACGACATTCTTACCTTCCAGATGACGTAGTTGGATGCCCCATCCAACCTGTTCTGATCCCTCAAGCCACTGGTTGCCATTTCTGCCAAAAATAGGAAGTTAAATGACCACCTCTCTCCTCTGTTCTGTTGTTGGGCTAGCCTACGCACTCCCTGCTGGAGCTAGTAAAACTGCTACCCCTTGCTATTGCTCAGCTCTAGAGAATTCGAATTCCTTGGCTAGGAATTCTCTGAGGAAGAAATTCCCTCAGTCGTGCTTCTCCTCTTTCTTTTGACGATTTTCTGCCCAACAAACCACTTGTAGAAAAATATGCATCCCACCAACTCTCCTCACGTTGAGGCTTCAGCACTACTCCCTCTGCCCCAACAAAAATTCGATTTGGAAACTCTTCTCTCCATCGACTCTCTTGAAGAGAGACTGCCTCGAAATTTTAGCCCTCCGACTAAGAACTGCGCAAACCCTCTGGGGTTTCGAACTGCTACCTCATGCAACTTTTCAATTTCCCTCTTTTGCTCAACGCTGGATCTACCGGCTTTGCTCTTCTTGCTTCACCTGCAGCTCTGATACCGTGTGAAAATTCCTCAACCAAAATCCCTACTGCAGCAACTGATGATATTACTCCTATTTGTTAAATTCCTTTAAACAAATTACTTGCAGTTTCCTACAGCAAATATCATAATACATACACTGCAACGTTCACTTAATTAAATATCATGCAGAAACAAGAGACTGAGCAAGAAAGAAAATAAAACACAATTGACATCGTTATTTTTGGACAAATGTCCCCGGAAAAACCCAATGCAGGAAAACCGGTGCGACAGATCTGAGGGTTTTATTATTATACAAGAGAAAATCTGAGTACAATTCTTGAATGCTCAACTAGCAATCCGATACAGAGAGAAACTGGACAAAATGAATGGTGAAATGATCTCACCCTCTCACTAGGAGAATCTGAGTCTGATCACGCTGAACTAGAGCCTCTGCGTACCCTTTGCACAGAACTGCATCACTCCCACAACAGCTAGGATCATATTGACTTGATCTTCGCCTTTTTCTAGAAGTTTCACCCACAGTTTATATTAATACCCTTTAATTATTTTAATTTCCTAAGTTTAGACTTAGGGTCCCATTAAAAAATAATCAATTATTTTAATAAAACTATCTCCGGGTGAAATTGCCCAAAACGATTTATGGGTATTGGAGAATGCATGTGTCTAAGCCTCCCTGCAAATTTTGAGACTTAGAGCACATCCAATGCTACTAGATATCAACCGTCCCACCATCATCAATGGAGAGATCTAAATGAAGTAATCGGGTCACTTGATCAATCAAGCCACAAATTGTAATTCATAATGATAAAAGAGTCAAAACAAAATATATATATATATCAGGGATCTAATCAAAAAAAATTGGTGATAAAAATGAATAATTAATCCTTGATTGAAAACACACGTCACCTAGTTAGATAGATTGTTGAATAAAATTTAAAATAAAAAATAAAAAAAATATTGGTCACAAAATAAATAGCCTGTTAAATAAAATTTAAAAGATAGAAATATAAGAGAAGTTGTCAAAATAAAATAAAATACATCACAACATAATGATAAATCATGAGGTATAGTCAAGATAATACGAATATATTATTTGGATAAAAACTAATATTATTAGATTAGTAGTAGGATAAATAAATCTCTTTGGAGATAGTAGTTAAAACCAATAAAGATAAAAGATAATAACTAAAAAAAAATATGTGAGGGCTAGGTAATAGGTGTTGATTACCGAGATGGAAAATTCACCTAGCCATTTTTTTCCCAAAAAAATCTGACAGTTGGAGTGGTTGAATTCTGTTTTTGATGGTGGAAATGGATTCAGCACCATCAAAAACCTATGGGGCACCTAAAATCTTGAAGTTTGACAGTTGTAACCTAGATTTGCACAAATTTCTGCTGAATTATAACAAAATTCTGCTGGAATTTGTTAGACGACAAGCTAAGGATACTGTCTACTAAGGCAGCAAATTTGCCCGGAAGGCCAAAAACTTTCCTGAATCCAGCCATTTTTCCCAAAAAATATGACAGTTGGAATGTTTGAATTATGTTTTTAATGGTGGAAATGAATTCAGCACCATCAAAAACTCCTGGGACACCCAAAATCTTTAAGTTTGACAGCTGTAACCCAGATTTCCAAAAATTTATGCTGAACAAAATTTCCACTTTTTCCTGGCTAATTTGAAGCCTCGTTAAACTAAGCACTAGGTGCGTTGGTCCACCAAGGCAGAAATCTTTAAGTTTGACAGCTGTAACCCAGATTTCCAAAAATTTATGCTGATTTTTTTCCTGGCTAATTTGAAGCCTCTTAAACTAACAGAAACCGAGAAAAAACAGCAGACGTCCTAGATGGAAAAGCTTTAAAATCACAACTTTTATAAGGGATTTGGGAGATTTTACCTCATACACTTTGGAAATCCTCGACATAAACTCCCAAAGAGCAGAACAACGTGCAAACCCTTTGTGTGCTGAAAAGCTCTGGAAATCCACGGTCGAAACGCTTTTTCCTGGCCTATCCGTGTGGAAATCCGCGGCCAAAACTCGTGTAGTGGGATAACCCTTTGGAAATCGAGGACAAAAACCTGCCAACTTGGCGGAAAAATGGCTCAATTCATATGAATTTATGGAGTAAGGAAGCACGCATGTAGGGGTTTCATGGGAAGTGAGACAATTGGTGGTGGTCCTACTTGTGATTGTCTTTTTTTAATTTCCATAAATACATTATAATGCGAACTTATTTCTTGATGTTAGTGATATATTTATTTTGCTTTAATTTATTTTTTTAATGTAATTTAATTATTTAATATTTTTTAATTATTATGGTATAATTTGAAGGCATTATTTGTGGATAGAAAATTTAGAAACCTTATCAATGGCAGCGGATCTCGTTCAAAGCACAATGGGTAGCATATATGTAATAGGATAAGATGTTTTGGAATGTTAAGGTAGTAAGTCTCGTAACAAAATAGTTGTAAAGTGGGAGGTAACAAAGGTTGTAAGGTTATAAAAGTAACATATGGTTGTGATAGTTGTTAGTGCCGTAAGGATAGAGGACTCTGGTCTCTTGGTTGGAGATTACGGCTGTCTGTTATTAGAAGTCATTCATTCAAAGGATTGTTATCTAATATTTATTAAGCTTCTCTAAGCATTCATTGTTTATTAAGGTTTGTTCCTCATATGTCGTTCGAGACCTCAAGTTTTCCTTGGAGCTTCAAGTAAGTCTTCCCTCAGTCATGCAATGCATGCTTTTTGAAGGTAAGTAGTTGGACTATGCTTCCCCTCTCTTTGTCCACAACTTTGGTAAAGATCTCATTGTTTTAATGGGTCTTTGTTTACAAGGGGGGATTTGGGGTAATCCCTCCTCCTCTCGAGCCTTTTCTTATAAAGATGTCATCCATGCTCAGCCCCTTCCTAAGGCAAATCAGCGCTGAGCAGCTCCTGGATCATTTTTGGTGGAGAAATCGATGGAAGTTCCATCCCTGGAAATCTCTCACCCTAATTTGGAGGATCTCCAATAGCTATATTCAAAGGCAAACCTAGTTTGTTGTTTTAATGGCTTATGGCCCAGCACTATCGATCTGTATGAATGGATCCATTCTATATGGACTAAGAATTGCAAGGTTATTTTATGCTCAAAATGATTTTTCATTGAGTTATTTGGGGAATCAAAAGATTATCAAAAAGCTTTATCTAAAGGGCCCTGGTTTTCGGGCAATGCTAAATTGTTTCTATCCCCTTGCTTTCCATATTTCGATCTTTCCACAATTGTCATTACCAAACTACTAATATGGGCTCGAATTCCTAATCTTCCAGCTAATGTGTGGCACTACTCAATCTTTAAGGGCGTTGGAGACTCTCTGAGCCATTTCCTTACTACTGATGCCTCTCATGGGCAGCTTGGCATATATACATATGGCAAAAATTTTATTGAAACCGATACCAGTAAAGGGATACCAGACCAAATCAATTTAAAAATCGGTGATTTTCACTAAATCCAAGTTCTAGACTATGAGAATACTGCTTTTTGTTATTGCTTATGTCATCAAACTGGCCATTTACAAAATTCATGTCTAACGCTTAATTCTCAAAAGAAGCAGAACATCCAAAATTCCAGAACTAAAAGTTGGAAGCCATGCAACCCTCCTCTTATGGAGGGCAAGACCTCCTCTAATTTGGATAAGGATGATGAAGGCTCTGGATTAAATCCATCTGGGGGATAAGGTCTAGGACTGAGGGCCTCAATCATCTCCTGAGGCTCTTGTTGTGAACCATGCTCCTTCGGCAAGCACAAAGATACTGAATAGTAATGCTTCTTCGGGTGTATTGAAACAAGCTCATGTGTCGGCTTCTTCCGACTCTGGTAAGGCATCTCTTTCAACTCGCAATGATAATCTATAAATCGATTTCATCAACCAGACTTTGAAAGGTTGGGTTAAGGTTTCAAAAAAGAAAGGAAATAAATGTTGCCTTTGAAGATTAACCCCAATTTGGGTGATTCTCCTCTCTAATTGTCTCTTTTGTCCCTCTACGTATCCTTTGTTATTCTCAATATCGTTTATTTTAACTTTGATATTGTTAGTATATGGAATATTGTACGAGAAAAAAGAGTTATAATGGCAAATGATGTAATTTTTTTCTTGCTTAATCAATAGAATTTTTAGACTTACAAAAAAATAATTTTTAATTATTTGATTGATCTTGTCCAAAGTTCAATTTGAATTAAGTTTAAAGTACATAATCTGCATCATTCTCTTACAAATTCTAAATGCATTTTAAATATCAAAAAATCACTAAGAGTTTAATATTAGATCCATATACATTCAAAAATACATTTTAAATAACAAAAATTGCAATTTCATGGAAAATTTTATAATAAAAATTCACTTAAAAACTAAAACATCAAATAATTAAATTACATTATTTCTTAATTTATAATAATATATTTATTATAAAATTAGTATAGTATTTTATTATGACGTTGTTTTGTTATAAAATTAGGGAACAAGCTATTGTAGGGAAGGAATGAAGCTGAGATGACAGCTTCCCCGACGCCGACAACCCGATCTCGACATCCCCACCCTACACTCCTCCTCCTCTCATCACCTAATGGGCCCCATTGAACTCCTCCTCCTCTACTACCCTCCTCCCTTGGCCACACCCTCCACCACCCTCCCCTGCCCGGTCACCCAACGCCCTATTCTGCAATAAATTTCCATCTTTGCATTAAATTGACGATTTTGAACATTCCAAATGCTAATTGTGTGCGTTGGGGACCATTCCTTTCCTAATCTACCTCTAGTGCATCTACTCCATTCCATATTCAACTCAACAGGAAAACGGAAAGACCGGTCTCGGTAACTCCCCTGCGCTCGAAATTGGTGTGCGTCCTGCTCCCTTGCAGTCCATTCTTTCATAGCATCCAACATTGTATATAGACAAGCGATGTATATAGCTTCAAATGTCCAATGTAATATTACTGACAAAGGCAATGGTTGGTATCAAATGTCCTATAATCATATTGGCAACATTACCCTGATCTTCATATTTTTCATAAAGCATGGGCATTGTATGCGCAAAAACAAATGTTGCACAAAACAAGAGCACAACACTGTCAAATTAATTATGTGTTCATTCCAAAAGTATATTGAAAACACTTCACAATAATTTGTAGCCACAAATTATTATCTTAAAATAACAAGCACAACCATGTGAGAGGGAGGGTGGCATAAATATGGATCTCAGTACTGTTTAATTTATAACAGGTACAGTATGAATATATTTCAATTTATAACAGTATCTTTCAGTTTTAACAACGTCTTTTGGAAAAAATCACATAAGAAAAAATCTTGTCGATGTGTTTCGAACCAGCCAGGGTGGTTCATCTTCAGGACAAGATGAGGAATCAGATCCAGGCAATGTAATAAATAGATGAAGAGAGTTGCTAACTAGTCGTTATCGAGTAACAACTAGTTTGACTAAGGGTAGAAATAAGTTAGGGATATTAAGAAAACAAACAATCAAAGTTGATATTGAAGTGGTAGCTATAGGGATGGAAGACACCCTAAGGCTTGGATGTGTTGATTGAGATGGAACCTTAACTTGTCAAAAAAACACACCACCAAAGCTAATGGATATCAAATTTTGATGGTTTTCTTTATCAACACATGATAATCCAAGCACATACATAATTATGGAATGTCCCCATTCTTTTGGAAGAGAACTAGTGTGCCATATAGGGATTTAGTAGGCTTGGTGAAGCCAACATGAATGAGCTCAATTAATTTCCACCTCAACTCTTCGAGATTGGATCTGGAACGTCAATAGGGATCTCTAGTTGTAGGCTACAATTTATGCAAAGAATTAGGCATCTAACATGCACACTCGTCTAATACATGATTAGAAAGTGCTAGTAAAACATGCATCTCCACTCCACCTTCATACTAATTGTACATGAACTATGGATGCAACCATAGTTTTTTCCCTATCCTTAGTATTGACTACCTTAACTAAAACATTAATCCACAGTCACCATGTCACTTGACATGTCATTTAGTGGCTTGAGTTGCTCACTACCCAACTTAAAGAAGACCAAGTCCCCAACTAAAAACTCTACCTCCATTTTATCATGATCTACCCAATATTTCATCCTTTCTACAACATATTTCAACTAAATGTGAGTCATCTCCAGTTTGTCCTTCCATCACTCCATGAACCTTAAGGTTGATGGTTTCATGTCATAGTATGGTTGCAAAATTATGAGGGATTACAACAATTACTATCCATTTTGCAACACATATGAACTATAACCCACAATAGAACTCTTCAACATGTTATAGCTAAACTAGATTACATCCAACAACTCTTGAAAATGATCCCTTAACTTCAATAATAATGTTTTTTCAAGTTATGAAAACTAAACATACCTTGAAAAAAATTATTATTGAAGTTAAGGGATCAATAAAGTGTTTCTAGGTAACCATGTCTTGATGTCTTTTGGAGTCTAGTGCTTCAAGTGGGTTGCATCACCCCTCACCAGAACTAAGAGAAAATGACATATAGGAGGGACTTATATAGATATATTGATTAAATTAGAGTAGAGGGCTAATAAAGAGTGACCATGTATAATATCTACAATATCCACCAACTTGTTTGCAAATATCACCAACTTGTTTGCAAATGACATGATAACTAACTACATTCTCCCTAGGAATTCCTACACAAGAATAACTTTAAAGTCATCCATCTACAATATGTTAAAGTCTTAAAGGCCCTTCCACTAATCTAATTCTACATGAACTATGGATGCAACCCTAGTTGTTTCCCTATCCTTAGTATTGACTACCTTAACTGAAACATTAATCCACAGTCATCAAGTCACTTAACATGTCGCTTTGTGGCTTAAGGTGCTCACTGCCCAACTTAAAGAAGACCAAGTTCCCAACTAAAAACTCTATGTTACTAACTATGTTATGTAACTATTAGAATGATCATAACATAGTTGCCACCTTAGAATTGTGATTTTAGATCCTGCATTTATGTTACTAATGTTAGATCAACTATGTTATGTTACTAATGTTAGATTATATTGATAGTTGAATATTGACTGGGTCTCATAGCATGTACATAAATACAACCAAAGTAGGAGTACATGTATCATCAATGAATGAAATGCAAACACACAATATAACCATCGTCATCATAATATCTCATATACATGTACATCATAAGAGTATCATTTGTGGGTACAATAACACAATGCCACGACAATAATCATTGCTTGTATTTATCTCTTCACACTCCATTGAGGTACCTCTCTATAGCCCTCAAAGTCTATAAAACTCTACTTTCCATGATGCTTCCCATTCTGCCATATGTATATAAGGAAACCTTGAAGTTGAGCGGTTCTGTAAATGTTTAAGTCCTTATTTGGGTGAGGCAGAGTGAAATGGAACTGAGCTAAGAAAGGTGAATTAATAAAGGTACTTGCAGGTTGCTCTAGTCACTAAGGAGTATACAAAGTCATCCAGTTGGAAGCCAAAGGAGGAGCATACGTATTAGTCATCTACCATCGGGCATGTTTCTTTCCATTCCCTTTATCATATTATTTACTTTTAGAATCTTTTCTTTTCTACAGATCTTGCATTTAGTTAGATCATACTTTATGTTATGTTTAGTTAGAAGGATCCAATAACATATCCTATTTATTGGAAAACAACTAAATTCATATTGATGAGATAATGTTATCTATGAGTAAGCCACTATGTGATCATTTATGCCAATGTGGTGGTGTGTCGAGGAGAGGCACACCCTTAGAAATGGAATTCCTCCTCTCCTTTGGCTTCATACATGGGAGTTTTCAATGTTAATTAATTTCTAAAATTATAGATATAGGGGGTTATTGAATACATTATTCATTACAAAACCCATGGTCTCATATACATACATAATGGGTTGTAGCCTTTCATTGTAGTTCTTCATGATTGGCTTATGAAAAAGTGGTCCATAAATTTTAACCTTCTTCTAAGTTTTAAAGGTTTTATTCATTATGAATTTTCAGGGTCCCATGTGATGTCTTTACAAGAGGGGCCATGGTTTTAAAATCAAAAACACATTTTTTATAAGTTTAAAATGTTTTTTAATTATTATTATTGTTATTTATTTTTATTTTTATTATTATTTTTTTAATTTTTTAAAGAATATATTTTTTAAAATTTTCATTTTTTTGAAAATGTTTTGAATATAAAATTTTATAGTTTATATTATAATATATTTTTAATATTTGGTTTCTGTTTTTTTTTGTTTTTTTTTTTTCCAAATGTCTTTTATGGTTATGAGATAATTTATTTATTTATTAAATTAGATATTTATTTATTTTTTTTTATTTTTTAACTAATCAACATTTAAAAAAAGAAAAATAAAACAACTTGAAAATTCGTTAAGTAATCATAATTTTAAAAAAAATGGAGATAATAAATTTTAAAGTGTGAAAAATAAGTCCTCTAAAAAAAGGTATGTTGTGTCAACACATTACATTTATACATTTCAAAATCAGCATGAAAATCACAAATATTTAAAAACAAATATTTATATTTGATACATAAGAAAATTTAAAATGTCAAAAATATGCTTCCAACAAAAAGAAGTGTATTCTGCTTAACCACTTTTGAAAATCGGGTCACGTTTTTACTACCCCTACGGAACGAGTGATCGTATTGGTTATTTAAAGTGCCAAAAACTATGCTTTAAAAAAAATATGTGTGTTCTGCATCGCCCCTTTCCAAAATCGGGTCAATTTTTTGCTATCTCTACAAAACGGGTAGCAGTATGAGTTCCCGTTTCAAAGTTTACATTGTTTATAATGCACTGCAAAAAACCCCCAATACTTAATTCAAAAGAGTGAAGGGAACTCTACTTGAATGGTTCATGAGGCCCAATACTTGCTAAGTCGTTTTGGTAATGGAGAGGTCAACCTGGGCGGTGGGAAAAAAGGGCGGTAGGGAAGACTTCAAATTGGTTTGTTTTTTTTAGTTTGTTTTCCCCTAACGCCTCTTCCCCTCTCCCAAGCCTATAAATGTGACCCAACCCCCTCACATTTTCTTACAAGTATCTCATTGCATTTGTGTGAGCATTTGTGAGGAGTTTGTGAAGAGTTGGAGTTGGGTTTTTTGGAGCATAGCTCCTCTATCTCAGGGTGCAGTTAGTATTAGTGCTACTACTTCTACAGTTGCCTGGAGTTGGTTGGTGAAGAGTTCGAGTTGGTTTCTTTGGAGCATAACTCATCTATCTCAGCGTGCAGCTAGTGCGAGTACTACTACTTCTATAGTTGTAGTTGGGGATCTTCATGAAGAGGAGGAGCCACAGGTTTCACTGTCTAACTCACATTTAGAGTTTGATCCAAATGATGTTTCCATGTTAAGTAGTAGTGACTAGTGATGATTTGTTGTAGAGGCCATTTAGAGTCTAAGCTAGAGCATAGATTTAAAACCAGGCCTGTCCGACTCCGATTCGGTCTGGTTGACTGAGCAAAACCCTTGCCTGGGCTGACTCGACCAATTAATCGATCCAACGACTAATCCATTACTAAACCAACCGAGTTGGTCACCAACTGATTCGTTTCGGTAATGGATCAGTTAGCCTAGGTGACAGGAAAAAAGGGCGGTAGGGAAGACTTCAAATTGTCTTTTTTTTTTTTAATTCCACCACGCACCCCCCACTCCCTCTCCCTCCCAACACCTCTACCCCTCTTTCAAGATTGTAAATGTGACCCAACCCCCTCACATTTCCTCACAACTATCTCATTGCATTTGTGTGAGCATTTGTGAGGAATTTGTGAAGAGTTGGAGTTGGTTTAGGTTTTTGGAGTTGGTATGTGAAGAGTTGGAGTTGAGTTTTTTGGAGCATGGTTCCTCTATCTCAGGGTGTAACTAGTATTAGTGCTACTACTTCTACAGTTTCTTGGAGTTGGTTTGTGAAGATTTGGAGTTGGTTTTTTTGTAGAATAACTCGTCTATCTCAGCGTGCAGCTAGTGCTACTACTACTACTTCTATAGTTGCAGTTGGGGATCTTGATGAAGAGGAGGAGCCATGGGTTTCCCCATCTACCTCAAATTCAGAATTTGAGCCAAATGATCTTGCCTTGTCTAGCAAAAGTGACTAGTGATGTTTTGTTCTAGAGGCCATTTAGAGTCTAGGCTAGAGCATAGATTTAAAACCAAGCTCATGTTAGGATATTCCGACACATAGGAATAGTTAAGTTCAACTTGGTCTAGTATAGAGTTAGGTTAGCGTTAGGTAAAGTGTGTTTCTTTACCGTTGTACATTTTGTAACTTACAATCCGACGGTCACGATATGTAGTGATCCGACGGTTCTTTCTCTCCTCGGTATTACCGACACTTGATCCGTGGCTTGACACCCGATTGGTCCATGAATTCTATTTAAAGCGCATGGAGGGTCATTTGTAGGTTCACCGTGCATGAGAGAAGCTTATGTAAATTTTCATTCTTTTAATAAATTGCCTGTAGTAGCCACGTTGGCGTAGGCCGTGGACTATTTCCCTCTCTGAGGATTTTAACCACGTCAAAATACTGGTGTATTGATCTGTGATCTGTTTGTGAGCGGTGTCCTTTTGGTGTTCTGTCTGAGGAACTTACCCT
>APFE031723162.1:0-30606 GCA_000404065.3 Pinus taeda
TTTATAATATTGAGATTTAATATTAGTTTTATAAGCCCTATAAAACGAGGGTCAACCATGGTTCCAAATTCAGTAAATAGTGCTCAAAGTTAGTCAAACTGTATCACTTATCATTATTATTGATTAATATTAATAGTGTATAATCAACCACATTAGAAGACATAGCCAAACAAAGTCCTTGATAATCATTATTTAAATAGTTTACCATGTTAATCTTGGTGAAACCTATGTTTTTCATATTTAGTATTGGGCCTTAATATTAGGGTTTTAGTGTTGGGTTATAGGGTTTTGGTAGTGGGTTTTAATATCAGGGTTTCAACATTAAGGTTTTAATAATCAAACATGTTGGGATGTCAGAATGTTGTGATTGTTGCAATGTAATGTGTCAAACTGTATCACCTATCATTATTATTGATTAATATTAATAGTGTATAATCAACCACATTAGAAGACAGCCAAACAAAGTCAACCTTGATAATCATTATTTAAATAGTTTACCATGTTAATCTTGGTGAAACCTATGTTTTTCATATTTAGTATTGGGCCTTAATATTAGGGTTTTAGTGTTGGGTTATAGGGTTATGGTAGTGGGTTTTAATATCAGGGTTTCAACATTAAGGTTTTAATACTCAAACATGTTGGGATGTCAGAATGTTGTGATTGTTGCAATGTTACATTACATTGCAGTTTATTCAACATTGCATTGTGACATTACTAAATTAGGGTTTAATATGAGAGTTTTAATATTGGGTTTGTGATATTGGTTTAATACTAGGGTTTAATATTGGGTTTATAATATTGTGTTTATAATTAAAGTGTATAATATTGGGTTTATACTATTTGGTTTCATAATGTTGGGGTTTATATTGTATCATTTAATATTAGGGTTTAATATTGTGATGTTGAAATGGTAAATAATGCTATCTAACATCCTAGTGTGACCATCATCATTGTCATAATGCTATATTATAGTGTCCTAGGGTTTATAATATTTATCTTAGGCTTTATGATAGTATTCCTGGGGTTTCCAATATTAATCCTAATATTTATAATATTGATCCCAGGGTATATAATCATAGGGATTATAACATTAATCTATGGTTTATAATATTAATATTAGGGCTTATAATATCAAGGTTTTTAGTATTGAGTTTATTTAAATTAGGGTTTAATATTGTGACGTTGGAATAGAACAAAAATCTATCCACATTAATGACACATTAATAATATATTAATATACACATTAATATAACATTAATGACACAATATTAATATATTAGTCTACACATCTATAAAGTTTTAACTATAAATTAATCTATAAACTAACACATACCAACTATGGTTGACTATTATTGACTATTGTTAACATAGTCAACTATAATCAGCATGGGCATCATAGTAAACAATAGTCAACACTACTACCATGGTGAACCATACAAGGCAACCTTAAATTTTCAAAAAATCATGTTTTGAAAATTTATCTACTAATTTTCCTCACAAATATTAATTATTAATTAAATTTAATAATTATTCAAAAATATGTATTAATAATTTAATTTAATTAAAAGTTATAATTTAATAAATTAATTAATTAAATATTATATAATATGTTGTGATGAATTGAAATTATTAATGTTACATTTTGATATATTATCAAATTAATAGGTATAAAGTATTTTAATTAAATATTAATTTATTAATATAATTTATTTATTTAAAATAAAATTAATATTATTAATTTATTTATTTATATATATATATATAATATATATATATATATATTAAAGTATAAAATGTTAATTAAATATATAAGGGTCTAAGAAGCAATGCGTTTCCTTGCTAAGAGATATAGGATCAAAACCAAAGGGATAAGAGTATGTAATGCTTTTCTATAAACTTAGTAGTCAAAATGGTATGAACCGAGGTGGGTCCCTTGTCCCCCAAAACAAGGGGGTCTCATACAGCCAAGTTTTGGTGTCTTGATAATGGGCACCTTAAAATTGGAAATATAGATATAATATTAATGGCACATTAATAATATATTAATATACATACTTATAAAATTTTAATTATTAATTAATCTATACATTAACACATGTTAATTATGGTTGACTATTGTTCACATCATCAACTATAGTCAACATGGGCATCATAGTCAACAATAGTCAACATAAGTACCATGGTGAACCATACGTACCCAGGAATCATAGCCTATCTATATATGACCTATAGTGAACCATAGTTGAAATTCATGGTTCACCACGGAGGCTTGTAGTGTATGACTAGGGTTAACAATATTAATCCCTGGGTTTATACTATTAATCCTAGCATTTAATATTATTAATTCTAATGTTCGATATTATTATAAGATTAATCTTTGAGTGGGCCTAATGGTTAAGAGCATGTGTTTCATCCTAAGAGGTCACACGTTCAAAACCAAAGGGGGGTAGACTATGTATGCATACGTAGACTTAGCACTCAAATTGCTCTTCGAAGGTGGGTCCCCTGTTCCACAAACAAGGGGGTCCCATACACCAGTTTGGTTTCTAACATGGCTATGACCTTAAAATTGGATAATAATATAAATATAATATTAATGTCACATTAATACTATTAATCCTAGGGTTCAACATTATTCCCTTGGTTTTATAATCCCTTTGGTTCATAACGATAATTTTTTGGTTTATAATATTAATAATCCCTTCCATTTATAATACTAGTAATCTTTTGGGTTATAATTCCTTGAGTTTATAATTTATTATTATTCCCTCAGGTTTATTAATCCATTAATCCTTATATAATATAAATATTCGGGTTTATATCTACCCATCTAATATTCCCTAGGGTTTATAATATTAATTTTATTGATTTATTAATCATTTGGTTCATATAATATTAATATTTTTTGGTTGTATTAATCCTTCTGGTTTCTAATAATATTAATTCCCTTGCGATTATTGATCTTTTAGGTTTAAATATTAATACCACTTGGTTTATTACATCTTTTAAAAGTTATACGATTAATAATTACCTTAATTTTAATAATTATAATTTAATATTATTATTAATATGATATTAATACTAATATTACACTGATATTATCTATATTTATCTATATAATAAAGTTTGGTATATAATTAATATATGTCTATTATTTTATATTAACCCTATTTTTTGATGTAATTGTGTTAATAAAATATCTATTGAATTTATAGTCATAACTTGTAAATTAAAATGGCTATTTACATTCTACCCACTCGAGAAGACATAAGGTTAAAATAAGATGAAAAAATAAAATATAATTACACTCTCGCATTTAATATTTGTGAACATTGACGGACAATATTACTTTATAATTGTTAAGATTAAGTACAATTAGTTTAAACTGATATATTTACGTTAAGAAAATGAAGTAAAATGAGTTGAAGTTGATATTAGCAAGAGTAAGCGCATGCATGGCATATCATGCATATTAAGTTTGTTAGTTTCTATTTATGGAATATATGTTCTTTTGAGTTTTAGTATTGTGGATTTATGTAAAAGACTTTTATTTATTTATAAAGAAAATATAATTTTAAAAATATTTTGATATGTAATAAGAAATTAAATTATTTAAATTGATAATATCATAATTATGTAAAATATGATTGTATCATGAGACTGGTACATTAAATTATTAATTAGAAAATTATTATGTATTAACAATTATGCGTATTATGTGTACTCGATACAATTTTTTTCAAGTTCTTGATTTTTTTTTTTGCTATAAATGTAGAAGTTAGCATTTAAGGTTTATTCTACCAAGTACGTAGAAGTTAGTATCTAATATTTATTCTACCCATTAAAATACTACATGAGAACGGGTAGATTTCTAGTTGAGGAAAGCCATATATTTTTGCTTACAATTTGGAATGAGGCTTAAATATTTCTATTGTGAAGTCAAGTCAAAGGAGTTTTTGTGTGAAAATTCATAATTAGAGTTGTAAAGTCAAGTTAAAGGAGCTTTCGTGTAATAATTCATAATTAGAGTTATACAAACAAATAGTATAGGAAGAAATGGTGTAGTTAACAAATTATGATTAAAGTGATGGTACTATATATAATTAGAGCTATACAAACAAATGGTATAGGAAGAAATGGTGTAGTTAAAAAATTATGACCAAATTGATGGAACCACACAAGGTTCTTAGAGCCGTGGAGATGATATTAGAGGGTTTAATATCAATTTAGACATTTCTAAAATAGAGTTCCATGGATGGCGATGTAGAGTGGATTTTATAGTGCTAGATGGGATAATGAAGAGCATTAAAAGGTTAGTGCAAAGCTACTAATTAGACATTCAAAAGTTAATAAGGGATCCAAAGGAGAATAATCAAATCAATGTCTATATGGTAGAAATTTTAGACATGTTTAAGAGGTAAATTCACAAGGAATCTAATATAAGATATGTCGCCAATGTATAACTAGTGGTTGATCCCAGATCTCATGAAATCACGGATGAACCCATACACTTCATGCATTCAAAAATTGCTAGTAGGAATTATCATTTGCTAAGACCTTCATCCAAATTACCTCATTCATTTTTAGGATCAATTGGTAGCCCATATTTGTTTCCTATATGGAATCAAAGGAGATGTGACAAGTTGGACTACCTACAAGGATCAAAAATCTTAAACAACTAGAATTTGATGGTGAGCGTTGAAATGGTCACAATGTCAAAGTGTAGTTACTGGGAATGAGAAAGAATTTCTAGGTTCATATGTGTTCATCATACCTAGAAGCAAGGACTTTCATATATAAGTTCAAGTGAAATCCTTTGTGTATTAGACTAATTGAACTAATTCAAGCATGTAGATAAGAAGATAATTTCTTGGAATAATTCCAAAAAGTATGTTCAATAATAGTACTTCTTAGAACAATACAAATAAAACAAGATGTAAGAATTCTTTGAGCTAAGCCTAGAAAACATAATTACGGAGTAGTATAAGAGAAAATTCCTAACTATTTTGAGATATGTGTGTTTCATCAACGATGAGAAGGTTAAATGTTCACAGGTTTTTGAGTGTTCTTCCATCATTCAGAAAATATGAAATCCAATCTCATGAGCCATGGACTATATAATAAACTAGAAGGAATCAAAAGTATTTGTAAGAAAATAATATAGTTAGGCCAAATTTTTGAAAATCTTGGTATGCGAAAAATGAAGGCAAGATGGACTAAAGGAAGAAAGGGTCGAAGCCACATTTCTTAATGAATGTATCTCAAGTATTTAAGGAATAAAACCAACACAAAGTGAACCAAATATCAAAATATTCCTTTGGCAAGTGGTTGTGGTTGAAACTTGTAAAGTGTTGGGGATGTGAATGAGACCACATATAAAAATATTTTCCTTACAAGAGAATAGGATGAGGACCATGTGTGACAACAATGAAGTTGATATAGTGGAAGACATCACATGTGCATAGCTGAGCCAAGGATTTATATAGCCTTGAATAACAAATAAATATATTATTGATCCCACATGATTGAGGTTAAAGGTATGATTGATAATCATCCCATGTATATATTGATTTGGAAGCTAGAAATATCTACATGGATCCAAATCTAAATGAAATATATGAACAAAAAAGAAGTAAGAATAAAATTCTTAGATTGTCTAGCTAGCCTCTGGGACCAAGAGAAAAATGAATGAGCTTTTCAATGATTGTTATATGTAGAAATTTTGAATAATTTAACACATATTCAACAGAGATTATTCTGATCATGTACTATTGCGGAAAACATACACAATACATAAGCTCCTCTACGTTGATCATCAATATAGCAGCATCAATAACAATAAAACATCAAGAGCATTCACACATTAACACAGTATGTATCCCGGGGAAAGCATCTCGCTAAAAACCCCAACTATCTGTATATTAATGATTGAGTCATGTAACATTACAAAGTACAATCCTTATCACAAGCAATCCAGTACCAGCTCCTCCTGTTACACACAATACAGCTCAGATCTGAATCAATCACTGGCTCAAATCTCTTCTGTTGCTTGCCTGCCTCCGCTGCTCAATACCTGCACAAGAACTGATAATAATACCAAGGCAGCCACGTCTTTCCTTGGCTAAATCACGTATTTCCAAGCTACAATATGGGCAAACTCATTGGCATATTCAATCCCCTGATTTGTGCAAGATCTGGTGCACAACTATAGTCACAACTGATAGCAATCTGATTCTCTAACACCTGTCCCTGCTGAACTGAACATGCACTGACATGCAACTGAGTAAACTGATGTATTCATTAGTTGTATTATGAGTTAATAACTTGTGAATTAATTAATAACTAATTCACCCAACTCATCTCTAGTCTATTCGCCAGTTAGACTAAATACAACCAGTTTAACAAAGCTAAACTGAACACAACTCCATCAACTGCACCTCCAGCCCACTAAGCTCAACTCACTTGAGTTCTAACTGAAGGCATGCATGCAAATATTCAACTAACCCATAAGAACCACGTATTTCCTTCATGCAATTGCATGTGCCACATCCGTAGCTCGAACTGAAGTGCTCCAAGAGAATAAGATTAAGTTTATAGTCCAAATATTATTGTGAGATAATAATATTTGACTTTTCTATTTTTAGCCTGGCAGTGTAAAAATAGACTCCGCACATATGTCTAAAAATATAAGTCCATCTATTTTTACCAACATGACTAATCATCCACAAATAGCATCCTGCAACTCATAGGCCATGATCCATATGTCTAAAAATAGACTTTGCGCCAAAAATAGCCTGCGGGTCCACTTAGTGAAGGCGACTTCTTTTCACTAAGCTCCATCATCTTGTTGCATTTTCAACAAGCTATCGACACAACTGATTAGATTTCCAAATACCCCCCCCACCATTCATGGTAGCTACCCCAATTATTTTTTAATCGCAAGCTTGAAGGGGATAGCATATGCTTGCACTGTAATTCCATCCTTCGGATGAATCCGACCTAGTAAGTTTAACGATCCCTAGGAAGGAGAAGCTCATGTTCATCATGGTGAAGAATCCGATGTCGTTTAGTATTTTAACAAGCCTGAAAAAGGTGTAACTCGTTATCTTTTTCATGTTTAGAGAGTTTGAAAAACACACGGAAAAGAAAACTCCACATGGTCCCTTTTCGTACATTTGTGTCTCTCAAGCTCGAAAAGGTAGAAAATGATACTTGATATAATCTCTTGACCATTTCAGTCAAGGATACCTTTTTCGTAAATAGCGCATCCCAACCCGAAAAGGGGTAAACGTATACTAGGCACATGACATTTCACATCCGTTAATGGGTTTGAAACGACAAGGGCTTAGCTATCTTTTCATGTTTAAAGGGTCGGAAAAGAGCTTGAAAGCAAACCCCCTATTTTATTCTCTTTTATGAGACTTCAAAAGGGAAAAACTCAAAAATCTTTTCATTTGAGTTTTACGAGTCAAGAAAAGAGCTGAAATGTGACTTGGCATCATCGTCGAACATCCATCACTTGTTGCTGTGCAAAAAAGGTAAAGTGCATTATCCAATTCTTGAGGCAAAATAAGTCAAAATACTTTAAAAACCCTAATATTTCATGAAAAGCTAAATAAAAGGAGGGAAAAGTAAATATTTTTTACCATTTACCATTTTACCTTGTTGTGAAAAAATTTTCATCCAATTTTGCCCGAATTTTTCTGGAGCAAATTGCGGGAGATCCGGGAGGTCATTCGTTGAACCGCCAGCTGCAGGTAAGAGCTAAGGCCCTAGGTTCCATTTCCATAATGTTTATTCATTTTTTCATCAATTTTTGGATTTCTAAGGGAGGTTTTGGAAAACAATTTTTCCCTCGGTCGGCGTGAGTTTCTGGCACGGAATAGCACCGGCCGCGGGTAATTCAAATGACCAACTGTGCCCTTGGAGAAACTATTTTTAAAATAGGCGCACCGATGCCGTGAACAAGGAAAAATCCATTTTCCTCTCAAAACCACCATTTGAATCCAAATTTTACTTGCCAAAAATGATTATTGACTTGAATACATGGTTTTTGCAGGAAAGAATCGTTGAAAATGGTAGACTAGAAAGAATGTGAGCATGAAGATGTGGACACTCAAGCACTGAATGATCCAAATTACTTGAATGCTTTGAGGAACTATGGGCTCCTCAAGTTCTTTCTCACACCAGAGATGCGAGCTCAACCCAAGCTACTTCGATACCTGATTAGTCTCTGGGACATAAATCGGGAAATATTCATCATTGGTGACCAGGAGTTGGAGTTAGAAACTTCAGACATATATTTCATCACAGGACTATCCCAGAGAGGGGAACTAGTCAACCTATATGGGTCATGACCAATTGGGGCAAGCATATCGATGCTACTTGCCGATCATTTCCATGAAGCCCTCAAATCCAAGAGCGGCAAGATTTAGATTGCCATTGTGTGAGATATGACACTGAGAGTGCTACTATTGACTATCAACAGAGTGGCGGGGTCCCAAGTAGTGCACGAGACTAACAAGTTGAAATTTCTATATGTTATCGACTGTACAACACCAATGATCTTCAATTGGGCAGAAGCCATGAAGATCAATATAAAACTCCAACTGACAAAAGTTAAGGTGGGGATTCTGAAGCAATTTTGCTTCAAATCTATACTAGTGACCTCTTTCTTAGAATGGGTTTCGTTGTTCCAGTACTAGCTGACTGAGGTAGATCCGTCGATGCCACAAGACCCACGGATGGCCCCTTGGAGTCGTTTGCTGTCGAGGATCACTGGGGGCCAGCATATGTCCTATAGGCCCTCCTCCTTTTCATGGCTACAACTATAGATGATTGTAGTGGAGGATTGGCCATACAACGGTACCAACTTCTGTGGAGATCCAGACATGCCGATGCTAGATGGGGAGGATTTTGATGACGAAGGTAAAAAATTAATTTTTAATTTTGTGATTTTTTAATTGTTTTTGATATATATGTGTTTATAAAATTTTGTTTTATCAATGTATATGTTGGACTAGAGCGTCCTGTCGGGATGTCCCCGATATCCAGGCGCGTCGCTCGCCAATTTGATGTTGCTCCTTACCAAGAGGGGAGTGACAACGAGGAGGACTTCGCTTGGAACTTTGAGGGGTTGACTCATGGTATCCCAAAGTATGTCCGGGTGGGAGACATCCCGCACCAGTACTAGAGGCATATGGTGGGAGTATCGGACCTGATCCACCGATTGTTGACTCGTGTTGCACGGGCAGTTTCATGTTACCACGATCACCATGTTGATTAGTTCCTAGGTCTAGCATTTACATTTTTGAGGCCTGCGTGCCAAAGATATATGAGGTTTGCAAGTTGCCGATGTTATTTGAACAATTATATTATTTTTTGGGGTTTTGATGTATCAAACATTATCACCATATATATATGATGTATTTTCTTTCTTACTATGGTACAAATTATTTGTTTTGGCTTTTCACATGTTTCGTAAATGTCTATCCAACAGATAATTAGCTAATGCATCTGTCAATGTATTCATTTTTCTAGGAATATGACGATATATAATGTAATCAAAATGCCTTTCCAGTAGATGAACAAGTAGATACATTCTCAATATCTGAGGGTTTTTGACGAAATATTTCCCGTTGAGTTGAAGGAAAAGAAGCTGTGAATCGAGGTTGATAACCAATTCCCAAATGTCAAGAGTGATTGCTTTTGACAATAATTCGATGACTACGCTGTATTCAACAATATTATTAGTTGTGTGACCTAAACAAATACCTTGAAGATCAATCAACTCACCATGGGGGTCATAAAAGGCCCATGCCGGGGAGGATAGATTATGGGTACTACGACAAGCACCATTAGTGAGACCGATGTGAAGAGTCACAAACATCTGCAAAGCAGGGAAAAACATAGTAAAAAAGAAAGCTATTTGAAAACTAACACACCAAACCACACTACACAAAAATGAATGACACACTAATGTACACAAGTAACCATGCAAGATGACCTAAGCATAGTACTTTTTAAGATAAAGCCCATTTCAAGTTTTTTCCAAAGGATTTCCTTCATAATCAATTAGCTCATAGGCCCCTTTTTGAAAAACACATTAACAATGTAGGGCCCATGCCACATGGGTTTGAACTTTCCTACCCCTAGCTTATCATTAGCTTGATCGTATACTAAAACTAAATCACCCTTAGAGAATGTGCAGGGGGATACCGACCGATTGAAATGTGACTTGACTCACTTCTTTTGTGCTTCGATGGCCAAAGCTACGAGACAATGAGTCTCATCCAACCATTCTAAATATAAAATGCGCTCTTCCTAAGGTGATGTTTTGGGGAGAAGTTCAACAACTAGCTTGAGTGAAGGAATTTCGCATTCAATCAGTAACATTGCTTCCAGACTGTAGACAAGCAAGAATGGTGTGAAACCAGTTGCGTCCTTGGTCGAGGTTCAATAATTCCACAGAGTTGAAAAGAGCATGAGATTCCAATTTGACTTGTGCATCCCAATAGTACACTGAAGCATTGTAACCAAAACTTTGTTCATAGCTTCAACTTGACCGTTGGCCTGAGGGTAATACAGGGTTGAGCCATCGTGGTGCATGCCCAATGTAGAGGTCAGCTCAACCATCATGTAACTTCAGAAATGGGAGCCATGTTCCGTGACAATGGATTGAGGTACGCCAAACCTGGAAATAATGTGATTGAAAAGAAATTGAGCCGCCATTTTACCATGAGCACAGTATGTAGGCATCGCTTCAACCCATTTGGTGAAATAATCCAAAACAAAGATAATATAACCATGCCCCTCGGCCGAAGGAGGTTACATGTCATATAGTTAATGTCCCATTTAGCAAAAGGACCAATGGTATTAAAGGGGTGTAGGTGAGTGGGTAGGGCACGCATCTTGCGTTGGTAAATTTGGCATTCATGGCACTTGCAAACAACAAGGATGCAGTCCTTGAAAATGGATGGCCAAAAATAACCAGCGTGATGGATTTTTTTGTGGTAGCATAGCTAGATATATGAACCCCACATGCCCCAGAATGGCAGTCATTCAGAACTCTCTCAGCCTCCTTGAGAGTAAGACATCGGAGAAGAACCGAATCGACACCGACACAGTATAAAGTATTGCCAATAATATGATAGGGTTGGGAGTGATGTCGAATACGTCGACGATCATCCTTATTTAACATGGACTGGAACATGGATGTCTGGAGATACACGATGATATCAACATACCATGGGTCAAGGGTGATGATCAAGAAAAGAGTCTCGTCAGAAATATGTTCATCTGCACTAGTGGGGAGAGACGTAGAAGGAAGGGAGCAAATCAACTTAGAAAAACTAGTGACTTCTTAGATTTGGCAGTGGTAAACACCAAATAGAATTCTTGCAGGATGACGATCCATTTAGAATACTTTCCCCCCAGCAACTAACGAGTTTGGATGTAGGTCATGGGGTTGCATTTAGAAATCACAGTAGTAGTGTGTAAGAGAATGTAGTGCCGAAAGCACTAAGCAGCCTGTACGGCAGTGAGAGCCAACTTATCGCCATGGGCATAATGCGTTTCAGTGTCAAGGAGATTGTGACTAAGGTAGTAGATAACATGTTCATTTCCTTCATCATCATCTTGTACCAATACCATAGCAATGGTGCTAGGGGTTGCAGCTAGGTAAAGGAAGTAATCACGATGATAATCTGGGGGATGCAGCAAAGGAGAATTCACAAGGACAACCTTGAGGTCATTGAAGGACTTTTGGGTGACCTCATCCCAGATAAAGGGTGTTCCTTGCTTGAGCAACCAGGTAAATCCTAAAGCTAGCCTAGCATAATTGGGTTTGAAATGACGGAGGAAATTTTCTTTTCCTTGCAAGCTCTGGAGTTGGTGCAATGAAGATGGGGCGGGGAGGGGTAAATTAACAATGGCCTCGACTTCAAGCAGATCATGGTGAATACCATCCTTGGAAACGATAAAGGTGAGGAGTCATCCGGATTCAACGCAGAAAACACATTTATGCGGGTTTAACCGAATGTTGTAGTGTCTACAACAAAGAAAAATCTGTCGAAGATGGTTAGGGTGATCTTGGTGCTTACAAGAATCAACTATTAGGTCATCCAAGTAAGGTTGAAAGATGTTGCGAATATTGTGAAACAAATAGGAAATCGCCCTGTGAAATGTAGCCCCAACATTTTTTAGGCCAAAAGGGAGATTTTTGTACGCGAAAGTACCCCACCAACATATAAAAGTTGTCTTTTCTTGATCAGACGATGCAATGTTAATCTGGTTGTAACTAGGAAAACTGTCCATAAAGGAAAAAATTTCGATCCCAACACATTCATCAATGATCTGATTAATGAAGGGAGTGGGGTAGTTATCCTTAGGACAGGCACGACTGAGATCACGGTAATCAACATAAACACGTATCATGCCTTGTTTCTTTGTCACCGTTACGATATTTGACACCCAATCTGTAAGAGGGATTGGATAAATGAATCCAGTTTTGAGAAGTTTTTCAACTTCACCCTTGATAGCGGCTGATTTCATAGGGTGCACTGGGTGGAGCCATTGGCGAACGGGTTTCACGTGAGGATAAGTTGGTATTTTGTGCACAATAATGCTAGGATCAATGCCAAGAATTTCTTCATATGATCACGTAAACACATCACTGAATTCTTGAAATGGACGAGTATAAATCTTGATCTCATCCGGAGAACAAGTTACCCTGATATGGACATTTTCAACGATACTAGGCTTGATAGAAATATCAATTGGCATTGTTTGGGTAATATTACCCAAATTTCCTTCCGACCATACTTCATGAGTCAAGTTTGGTGCCGGAAGCAAGAGGGAAGGAAACTGAGAAGAGAACTCCTCGAGACTAGTAGACATGACTGTCGGTCAAGGCAGAAATGAGGAACAACGATGAGTATCATTTTAAGGTGGTTCCTCGAGAGACATTACTTCCATGATACTCCCCTCAGCAAGAAAATTCTCGGATAAAGAATTAGGAGATTCCGAAGCACCAAGCCATGGGGATTGAGAATATGTATCGAGAGAAGCCCTCGAAACAGGAGAATTAGATGATACGGAACTTGAGGCTGAAAAATTTTCCATGTAATTGATTTTGGTAGGACTAAGTGGTATAACCTCATCCCAGGTATCAACAAGATCTGGTGAAGGTATGACCCAAGGATCAAATTTTACTGAGATCATGTGGAGAGAGGCAACATGAGGAGGTGGGAGCGAAAAAATTCCCATCAAGGCAGAATCTTTAAAAATACCTTCCCCCACACTCTCATAAGGAGCACCAATGTGCTTGACATACAAAACATTTCCATCCGAGGAGGAAGAGGCAAAGAAGGACAGCTGGTCGACTATGAAAATCTTCCCTTGATGGGGAAAATGGATCACGTGGAATAGGGAGGAGGTTACAACATGCATGGCATGGGTCTAGCTCCATCCGAGTAGAAGATTATAATTGAGATTAGCATCAACAATCTCTACCTCACGTGTACTGTCTTGCCCTCCAAAGTAATGGCAAAGGTTGGGCAAGACACCGAAGGTTCACGAATCATGCTCGTCGAAAGCTTCCAAAGTGTTTGGGGATTGGTTCAAAGTAGGAGAACCAATTTCCTTCCAGCAAGTGACCAACATGATGTAGGTAGAAGTACCTTCATCAATGACAGTCATATGAATGGTTTTCTCATTGATGATTACCTGAATGAGAAAGGCAATCTGATGAGGTAGGCGTGGAACATGGTTCTCTAGATCGAAAAATATCAAATTCGAATCAGTAGGATCAATAAACCCAATAATTGACACCAAGGATTTCTGCTAAGAAAAACAATTTTGGAGTACCTCAAGGGCCAATATAGCTAATGGCACTTGAGCCAAATCCTCAACAATATTATAGTGCTTAGCAGCTCGAGCGTTGGGATTGTATGAGGATTTCCTTAGCACACCTCGAGAAGGTGGTTAAATGGCGGAATCAAGGTTAGGGCGCTCGATATGAAGAGGGCCAAAACTCGGGGTAGAAGAAGAAGGGGTGACCTCTTTCTATTTCCTAGTTGCCGGAGCAGAAGTTTGGTAATATTTTGATCTAGTAGCCACATTAATAGGATACTCATCGTGAACACTTGAGATCCTAAGGTAGTATATGATTGAGGTTGGTCTATCATTTGAGTCTATTAAGACGGAAAAGAATCTTTCAGGACAACTAGGGTACCTTTGAGCAAACGACTAACTTTGGACTATTGGGGACAATCCTTAGTATAGTGATTCTCCTCCCAAATGAGGCTTCCGTTGTGAAGAGTCATCGATAGATGACTTAGGAGGACCCTGATTTGGGGCATCGGCTTTACCCTTGCCTTTGCCTTTCTTCTTACCTTTTGAGGATTTGTCTGCTGTGGTAGACTAAACAACATGGACCTCTAAGGTTCTACCAGGGCTAGTTGGATTCTGGGAGGAACTATTGGAAGCAGTGTTCAAGACCGACTTCTGTTTGGAAGAAGATTTAACAGGGGTCTGGGACACTGAACTAATTACTCCATCAACGTGAGGTGTAGCCTATGACTTCGATGCCATGGAATTAGATGATGGTCATAGAGCATTGGGTAATAACTCATACAAAGTTCCAGACTCAGAATAAATGAGATCTAAGCACTGGGCACGAGCAATGGCTTGTTCTTCAGTAACGCATCCACCTATAGCTATATTGCAAAGAATTGGAGTGACTAATGACTTGGTAAACCATTCTGTGAGAAAATGATCAACAGCATCGAATTTGATCATGTGACGTCTATGTCTCCATTCATGGGTGTGATTGGAGATGTTTGTCACAGTATCTTGCTTAAGCGATGTGAGCAAATAAGTGCTAGTTTCATAACGAGCCGACAACTGGAAATGTGTGAGAAAGGCCATGGCTAAAGAGTTGAAGTTATGGTAAGTACTTCAAGGAAGCTCGATGTACCACTTGGCTACAACACCTATGAGGGATCGTTGGAAAAGACGAAGATGAATAGAATCATCAACGTAGGAATTTGAAGAGCACCAAAGGTGATATGTCATCACATGGACTTGAGGATCTTCTTTTGCTTTCCCCATTGAACTTAGGGCAATCGCTCAGGATCTTGGATGGAGCCGGAGGCCAGTATGGCAAATGAATAATTGGATCATTCATGAGTCGAGACACATCTGGAAACTCTAGCGTGGCCAAGAACGACAATTGAGTATTAAAAGGCATTAGAGGTCGATAAGCGGGTCCAAACGGAGGAACCCATCCTTGTTGGTAAAGATTTTGTCCCCATAGTGTAGGGTTTTGGCCATATGGCATTTGATTTTTCCCCCACTATAGGTTACCTTGGCCCTAGGGAGGATTTTGACCTTGAACAACTTGGAATTGTTTGGTCATAGGTTGCTGATAAGAAACATATAGGTTAAGAGGTTGTTGAACATGTTGACCTTGGACATATGGATATTGCACCTGTTGTCCCTGAACATATGGGTTTTGAACCTGTTGCCCCTGAACAAGAGGATTTTGGACCTGGTGTCCTTGGACATAAGGATTGTACACTTGCTGCCCTTGGACATAGGGATTCTGGACCTGCTGCCCTTGGACAAAAGGATTCCGTACCTATTGCCCTAGAACATTAGGTTTTTGGGCATGCTGCTGCACGATTTGACCTTGGCCTTGTCCTTATAGGGGTTGACCCAATTGATATGTGTATAAAAGTTTTTACTGCCTGAGTTGGCTCTTCTACTACAAGGATTAACCTTGCGACTACAAAGGTTGTCCCTGTGGCTGCATAGGTTGGCCCTGCGAAGATATAGGCTGGGAGGTTTGCGGAGCATACTGCATCCACTGCTGCATGGTTTGCTGCAACTGTTGCAAGGGTTTCCCTTGTGGTTGTTGTAGTGGTACTTTCCGCGGTATCATCTGCCCTTGCTATTACGTGGATGACCCTTGCTCCAACAAAGGTTGTCCTTGCTATTGCAAGGGTACTTGAATAGTTCCCAGAAAATTTCCGAATTGAATCTGGCCATAGCCACCCAGAAAAGTGGATGGGCCAGGATGAACATACTACCCATACTGAAGGACGTAAGGAAAATTGACCATTCCTTGAGAACCATATGGAATGTAAGGAGTTTGTTACTGAACCTGAGCCTCATAAGGTTGCTGATACTGGAAATTTCTTGACCCAGACGGACCATCGAGATTATGAACCTGTTGTGACTAGACATTGTTTGATCCAACAGGACCAACAAGGTCTTAGATAATGCCAGAAGAAGGTTGGTTCATGCAACCCATGTGAGCCTGTGATCTACTCACATTGGTGGTTCCTGACACCATAGAAACACTTAGATTATGCCCCCCATGCGGTGGCAGAACTTGTCCACTTACTGGAAGGATCGAAGAACTAACAGTAACATTCTTCAAGACTATCGGTTGAACCAGAGGGGTGACTGGGACGGACGAGACAAGAGGGTTTGGAATGGTGGTTTGCACCGAGACTGAGGTAACAGCCTGTTGGGAGGTTGGGTTCACAATGAATGGACTTGTACGCCCAAACAGGGTTATGATAAAGTGATGAGGCACTAGGTGTACCTAAGAACAATTGTGCTAAGGTCACATAATTAGGCAGAAAATCCTGATACACACTGATGGGAATGATCCTTGTATAGGAGAAACCTTCAGGAGGAAATTGATGTTCTTCCTCTTTGACAGTGTGTGGAGTAGAAACTTCTGATTGATCTGGAGAGGTAACTAGAACGTTGCCTTTGGGTTCCATAGCCGGGAACAAACGAAAATGAACGACTGAAGATGTACGAGGTGATAATTCCAAAGGAACACTCGGTTGATCAAACAGACTGTATCGATGATGTGGTGATATCACAATAGGGTCGAACAAAGGATTCAAAGATATATAACCAGTCCAAGCTGACCGTCAGTAGTTAGCGAACTCTTAGGAGTCTGGACGGGATTGTCCAGAGATTTCGGGCCAATATCAGTAGGTGACCCAGTATCTGAAGTAGGCAGAGGACGAGATGACAAAGGTTGAATGCCCAAAACAATTTCGATTTCAACACCTTGGTCCTCAAGTGACTCTGGTAATTCAGGAAAAGGCTCCTCGGGCAATCCTTCATACGAAGGAGAGGAAGAGGAACTAGATGAACTAGATGGTTCAGCCACGATGACCTTGTCTTAGTTAACATGAAAAGGGAGATAAATTTCAAGGCTTTAAAATGTAATTTAAGGAAAACTCATGATTTGGTCTAGAAAATACTAACAGGATGTTATAAGATCATGGGCAATAGATTTTTAAGACGCATAAATAAACTGGTGCTCTTTCATGTTTTAAGAGTCGAGAAAGAAGCAAAGATGACTCTATCACTTTCAATTGTAAACGAGCTCAAAAGGACAAGCACTCGAATGACCTTTTAAATTTAATGAGTCAAAAATATCAAATGACTACTCTGGATGATCTAGGTAAAAAGGATTACCAGGCAACCGTGAACTGCAGAATACCTCCTGGTGAATCAAGAAGTACGGGTAGGCAATATCCTCAAATGCTGTGTTTAGTGTATCACGTTTGCAAGGCAGCAGACTCGACTTCCTATGGATAAAGGATTGCAGCCTAGAGGGGTCTCCCATTATATACTCGATGGTACGGGGAGCACAAATCCATACTAGCGTTCTCTAGTGCCAAAGCTAATGACAACTGCTAGGTTTAAAGACGTCGGGGCGCATCTCTAGCCTAGATCTTCTAGATGTAATCGTTAGGTTTCAAATGCACCTTAGGTTAATTGAGTTCATTTTAAAGTTTATCTTGAATTATATCTCAGTTTTCAAGCCTTAGCGATGTGACTCGAAAAGCTCTAAATGCAGCTAAATGAGACAAGACCCTTTCAATTCGATGAATTGTCTACACTAGAGAGGTTAGAAAACACAATCAAATGCAAACAACCAAGCAACCGAAAGCAAAATGATTTTTCACTACTTCACTTTTTTATAAAATAAACTAATGTAAAATACATTCCAATTCCTAATTTCCTAACAAGTACACTCTAACAGTCCTTCCAAAAGAAAAGAGAATTATTTTTCTTTTCAAATGCCAATGCAATCCTAGTCTTCAATGATGCTAATTACTGTAACATATTGATGTAGAAAACTAGAATTTTTTACTTTTCATGAAATGACAAAAAGAATTTCTCATAAAACACTTCAATGAAAAAGTTTCAAGGCAATCGATTCTCAAGCAAATGAAAAACACGAAAAGAGAATCTCTTTCAAACTAATGACACAAAAACTTTACCAAAAACAAGAGAAGCAATGTGATCTATGCTAGAAAAGAGACGTGTAGACAAGCAAATGAAAAATTTTCAAACTTGTGTAATGGAGGTCAAATTTGTTGAAGAACCTGTTAGCCTTGCTGACAAAAGGCCCAAAATTGGATGCATATATGCTCTTAAAGTCTCCAAATTTTCTTAAAATCATGCCAAAGGATCCAAGTACACCCCAAAAGTCTTCAAAATCCTCCTAAGTATCATCCAAATTCAAAACCATCAAAAGAGGAGAGCCTTTGGAAGGGCATAAATACACTATCGGGAGGAAAAAACACTCCAAAACCATGAAAAAATCAAAATCACAGGCTTAATAGTCCAAATGCACGACAGTCATCCGATCTGGCTGATCAACAGTCCAGATATGATCGGTGGATCTGATTGGCATAGGCAGGTAGTGGTAATCGGCACAAGACACTGCCGATCAGCGATTTTCGATGATCGGATTGGCGGGTCACAATCGGCGGAGGCGAGTCAGTGGTTATCGGAGCAGACAATACACAATGAGTGATTGCGATCAGCGATTCAACATGGATTGTTGATCACGCGTGCAGATCGATGGCCCACATCACATCGACGGATCGCAATCAGGAAAACCAAGGGGCGCAACCTTTACACCTTCATGTGTGTGATGCGATGATGCAGACCCGACGGTGTTATAGATAATGTTGCATGAAATTTCAAGTCTGCAGTAAACTTGTTTTATATGCATTTTAATGTATTTCATTATATAACGAAATACAAAGGGAAATAGGGCAACGCCGATATCGATGAAGCCCAGACTTGAAATACATATGCATATACATATACATATACATATACATATACATATACATATACATATACATATACATATACATATACATACATATACATACATATACATACATATACATACATATACATACATATACATACATATATATATATATTATATATATATATTATATATATATATTATATATATATATATATATATATATATATATATTGAAGTTCGCCAAAGGCCAATTTTCCTGTGTTTTCAGTGTTTTTCAAGCGTAAGTCAAAATATAAGGGAAGCAAGGGACCCGACCTGCTTGCGATTTGCGATAACGACCCCAAGGGTAGACCTGATGGATGAATAAACCATGTTTAAGGACTTTTAAAGTCCAAAAAAGCATAAATAGGCGGGTTTTTTTTCTATATGCAACGTTTTTCTCTATTTAACAGAAAAACAATAGTTTTAAATATTCAAAGGGAGATAGAGATCGGAAAGGAAATAACAAAGGCCAGAAGGGGAATTGAAAGGGCCACAACATGTGCAGCTCATCCCAAATGGACAAAGCAGTCATGGAGCAGACAACGCAGCTAGCCTAAAATAGAAATATCATGGAGCAACACAACGCATCAATAGTCCAACATAGCTCATCAAAACAAACATTATGGGGCATCTTTAGCACGAGAGAGCTCACAAACAGTGCAGCAAACTATCCAAAATATCTGAATGCAGTTATTCTTCTGTTAGAAGAAGAAACCTTTGAGATATGCTTGCCTATTCAGGGAATCAATCAGTTAACAAGATAGATCAGATAGATTAAGACTCCGAGCGTCTTAGAGCTCAGGAGCATTGTAAACAGGCTATAAATAACTGAAAGTAAGATGTAATATAGGTCCAACTTATGGAGATTGTTCCTCCTCTATTCCTTCAAGCTTCTCATCTTCATTCTAGCAATATACGCTTCTTTTGCTATTATATGTTAAATGTCCATTCTCTTTGCTATTCTATGCTTGCACTTGAATAGGTTATTCAGGTTTTCTGTTGTGTCTAATGCTAGATAAATCTCATCTTATCTCTGCATTAATAAATTAGATTTGTAAGTATCGTTTACTTCATGTCGTTGGCCATTCATATGTGTTTATGTATGCAATCTTCTGGTACAGTCAGTATTCTCCATCTATCCATTGAATCTATAAAATATTGAGCATTAGTGGTCTAAAGCCTTGTATTGGTGAGACTGTTCATGCATGTCTTGAGTGAGAATAGAGCTGAAATGGTTATCTGACTTGATGCAAACCATCATCCATTCTAATAGTTTTGAGAAAAATATTGAATATCAAGCATCTCTGAGCTACAACCTAGGAGAGTTTCCTGGGGTCCTAACATAATTGGCGTCATTGCCTGGGAGAGGAAACTAAAGCTCATCTTCCCTTGGAAATGGCACAGGTCCATCTTTGATGATAGACAAAGTTTGGGCACATTTTTTGTTGTAATCATCTATCTGGCGACTCTACTAGAGGTCAAACCTCTTGGCGACTCCACTTCATAGTTCTGGCTCAGTTTGTGAAGCATACTCGGAAAAATCCTCAGAAGTCACAAGCTGACCTAATACCTGACCCTGAAAAGATCATCAAAGAAAGCAAGGCATTGTAGAAAGGATCATCACGTTCAGTAAACCTAAACAATCTCCTATATCTCTTCGAGAAAGGCTTTTAATAGAACAAATATATGTTGAGAGTATAGCTTCTAATACTAGCAGCGAAGAAAAACTCTTAGAGATTCATAAAGTTCCTTATTCTTTAGGGTTTCCTTTTATTTCATGCACAAAGGAAACCTCACCTCCTATCCATCATACTCCTTTAGTCTTATCAGTCACTCCTCATCCCTCTATCATTCATACTGCCAGTACTCCTTTAGCCACCACAACTATGGCAGGTCCACAAGCACCTACCAAAATGGAAAGAATCATAGATGCTAGGTATGGACCTCTAATACTACCCACTCCTTTGAATGTTATGCCTACTGGAGAATATCAAAAGTATATGCATAAGTTCACTGGGACTGAAGGTATTACAGTTGAATAACTTCTTGAATCATTCTATATCTATGTTGATAACCTGGACATTAGTGAAGATGATGTCTGGATGAGAGTCTTTGTCTAAAGCCTAGATAGAGAGGCTAGAAAATGGTCAAGGAACTGACCCCAAGATCTATAGTAGATATTGAGGCCTTAAATGATGCATTCCTAAATCATTGGGGGGATAAGAAGGATCTCCTTTACTACCACACTGAGTTTGGGAACTCAAAGAGGGAAAATGGTGAGCTGCTATCTAATTTTAATAAGAGATTTAACCGCATGTACAACAAGATACCAGCTGAAGTGAAACTCACCACTACCTTTGCTAGACTCATCTATGCCAATGCCTTTGATTCTGACTTCTGTTTACTGTTGATGGAGAGGTGATGTGCTTCTTTGGATGATATGCAAGATGCAACCTTGGAAGTAGAATCAAACATCATGGCTGCAGAAAAGCTCAAAGGTAATGATGATAGAAGGAGACAGATGGGTGAGCCTTCATCATCTTTAGATCCCAAGATCGATAAAATGGCCAAGATGATAGAGTCATTAGCCTCTAAAGTTTCCAAAATAAAGGTTGAGCAACACTCTGGGAAAGGAAGGGTTCCTAATACCTTTGCTCCTCCAAATCCAAATCCATATAGAAGGGCAAATGACTAGTTGCAGATCTTGCAAAGAAACAAAGATGCCAATGAAGACCAAAGAGTGAAGACCCCTTTTCAGAATGCAATCATGGAAGAAGAGAAGTTCGAAGAAGATGATGAGATCCATTGTATGGAAGACAAAGGCAGTGCCACTTTTTTAACCAAAGCTGCCTATGAGAAGTCATTATTCAATGACCAGATCAGCCAAGAGTGGGACGATGCAGCTGTTCTACAAACTGAAGACCAGCACAAATATAATCCGAGGTCAAAAATGAATAATACCAAGGAGACTCCTATTCATAAAGCTTCTATCCCTACAGAACATCAAGCTAATAAGCAAAAGCAACCAACAATTGATCCTATCATCCTCAAAGCTCTAGCCATAGAGGTAACAGGCCTTAACAAGTCCCCTTCTTCTTTTAGTTTTCAATTAGAAATTCAGAAGCCAAGAATACCTATGCCTCTGATTGAACTAGTGAAGAACGAGTCCTTCAAGAAATCTATCCTTGAGGCTCTTGAGCCTAATGCCATTCAAGCTTCCACTGACTATGTAAATATGCAAGATGACCAACCAGCTGTTATTCTCAGCCTAATGATTGAAAATTGTGAAGACAACTCCCCATCATTCTATGTTTCTCTATCTATTCATGATGAAATCCTTCATAATTTCCTTCTGGACACTGGAGCCAACCATAATCCAATGCCCAAGGCTATCATGGATAAGCTCAGTCTTGACATTACCAAGCTTTATCAGTTGGCCTTTACGTAGCTTAAAAAACCAGTTTTCCATATCACAAAGGAAGAAGGCCAATAGATTTGGGACATTTTCTTTGATGGGGCTTTCTCTAACGAAGTTGCAAGAATAGGTGAAGTCCTTATGTCCCCCACATAGGAATACATTGATTCATCTTTTATATTAACTTTTCAAGTCACAAATGACACAGCAGAGTATGAAGCAGACCTTATCATTCAGTAGGTGTACAAAACCTTCCAAGCAAAACATCCAAGGCTGAAAGCATACATAGATGAGGTGAAATATAGACCATCTCTTCCTGATAATACCAAATGCTGGAAAGTTTTTGAAGTAGAGGATCAAATCAATAGCCTTTTGCAAGTCTTTGATGAATTTGCTGATATGCACATTGACCAAGAGAAAGAAACCTTTGATAGAAAGGTAAAAGGGTCAATTTTCAGTTTGTTGACTGTTTTCTCAAAAGGGATGCATCAAATGAAGGATATGTTTTTGATGGCCGAGTCAATGGGCTGTTCTTTGAACTTTATTTCAGTTAAGGCTTTTAAGCCTTGGTATTGTAAATATGTTGTTTTCAAGTTTTTATTTCATGATAAATAGACTCCATGCCCAATGCAACACTAGGAGGAAGATTTGATCTTGTTGTTTACAGGAAAGGCATTGTTCTGTAGTTCTTGAAACCTCACAGGGAGGATTTCATACCCAAAAGGAGCCAATGTTAGCCTCGCTGACAAAAGGCCCAAAATTGGATCCATATATGCTCTTAAAGTCTCCAAATTTGCTGAAAATCATGCCAAAGGATCCAAGTATGCCCCAAAAGTATTCAAAATCCTCTTAAGGATCATCCAAAGTCAAAACCATCGCAAGAGGAGAGCCCTTGGAAGGGCGGAAATACACTATTGGGAGGCAAAAACACTCCAAAACCATGAAAAAACCAAAATCGCAGGCTTAACAGTCCAAATGCATGATAGCTGTCTGATCTGGCTGATCAATGGTCTAGATCTGATTGGCGGATTACATCGGTGGATCTGATCGGCACAGGCGGGCAGTGGCAATTGGTGCAAGACACCACCGATCAGCGATCGCTGATGATCAGATCGGCGGGTCATAATCGATGGAGGTGAGTCAGAGGTTATTGGTGCAGACAGTATGCAATGAGCGATCGTGATCGGTGATTCAATGTGGACCGTCGATCACGTGTGCAGATCGATGGCCAACATCGCATCGGCGGATCGCAATTGGGAAAACCAAGGGGCGTAGCCTTTACACCTTCATGTGTGCGATACAATGATGCAGACCCGATGGTGTTATAGATATTGTTGCATGAAATTTCAGGTCCGCAGTAAGCCTATTGTATATGCATTTTAATGTATTTCGTTATATAACGAAATACAAAGGGAAATAGGGCAGCGTCGATAGCGATGCAGCCCAGACCCGAAAGGGTCCGGGAAGTGAAATATATATATATATATATATATATTGAAGTCCTCCAAAGGCCAATTTTCCCGTGTTTTCAGTGTTTTTCAAGCGTAAGTCAAAAGAAAAAGGAAGCAAGGGACCCAACTTGCTTGCGATCTGCGATAACGACCCCAAGGGTAGACCCGATGGATGAATAAACCATGTTTAAGGACTTTTAAAGTCTGAAAAAGCATAAATAGGTGGGTTTTTTTGCTATATGTAGTGTTTTCTCTGTTTAATAGAAGAACAATAGTTCTAAATATTCAAAGGGAAACAAAGACCGGAAAGGAAATAACAAAGGTCGGAAGGGGAATTGAAAGGGCCACAACATGCACAGCTCATCCCAAACCAACAAAGTAGTCATGGAGTAGACAATACAACTAGCTTGAAACAGAAATATCATGGACCAGTACAATGCATCAATAGCCCAACGCAGCTCATCTAAACAAACATTATGGGGCATCTCTGGCATGAGAGAGCTCCCAGATAGCACAACAAACTATCCAAAATATTTGAATGCGGTTATTATTCTGTCAAAAGAAGAAACCTCCGAGCCATGCTTGCCTATTCAGGGAATCAATCAGTTAACAAGACAGATCAGACAGATTAAGACTCTGAGCCTCTTAGAGCTCAGGAGCATTGTAAACAGGCTATAAATAACTGAAAGTAAGATGTAATACAGGTCCAACTTATGGAGATTGTTCCTCCTCTGTTCCTTCAAGATTCTCATCTTCATTCTAGCAATATAAGCTTCTTTTGCTATTATATCTTCAATGTCCCTTCTCTTTGTTGTTTTATGCTTGCACTTGAATAGGTTATTCAGGTTTTCTGTCGTGTCGAATGCCAAATAATTGTCATCTTATCTCTGCATTGATAAATTAGATTTGCAAGTCTCATTTACTTCATGTAGCTAGTCATTCATACATGTTTATGTATGCAATCTGCTGGTACAGTCAGTATTCTCCATCTATTCATTGAATCTATAAACCATTGAGCATTAGTGGTCTAAAGCCTTGTATTGATGAGAGTGTTCATGCATGTCTTGAGTGAGAATGGAGCTAAAATGGTTATCTGAATTGATCCAAACCATCATCCATTCCAATAGTTCTGAGAATAATATTGAATATTATTTGTTACCAGGCATCTCCGAGCTGCAACCTAGGAGAGTTTCCTAGAGTCCTAACAAGACCATAAATGAAAATGCAAGGAGTAAATGCACAAACAACTTGACTCACTAAGTTCACAATCAGTTGAATGGATGACAATATAGATGCCCTAGTGCCACTAACCATCCAATGACCCAAGAAATCAAGCAAAAAGATGGCAAATCAATAAGAAAAGAAACCAAACGAAAAGCAGCTTTCTAATCAGGGAGAAGACAGTCTAAACAACTTACAAGGTAAAAATCATGAGAGAAAAACACACTGGCCAAGATCTGGGGTGAACCCTAATCTTCACTTATAGGCATTGACATGACTACCTAACCGACAACAAGTGCCAGAAGGGGGTTGGCGCGATTTTTTCTCAGCATATCATGCTGATCGGTGCGACTATCAGCGAATTAAGCACGCTGAGCGAGGATGCAAGGAAATTTTTTTTTTTTTTTCAAAAGTTGGGACTAGACTTGCTACTGTGAATTTCAACCCAGAGAAGTAAGCAAAGGAAATCAGAGAGAACCAAAGGGAAATGGTGAAACTAGAAAAGTTCACACAAAACCATGAAATTCTAAGCAAACAAACAGAAGGATTGGTTCCCTAGTGGAGTCGCCAATTTGTGGTGAAGTAAAATTATAAGTGTGGTCACAAATATTTCCTCTAGACCGATAGAGGGTCTAACCACTAACAATACATTCTATGGAAGATTTCCTTAGGTTATAACCAATTAAGAGGGCCTACCTCTTAGTACGCTTATCCCATTTGGTGATGACCTTGCTTGCTCACTCTAGCTATCTCTCGTTTCCTTTTTTGAACACTTGAAACAAGTAAACAACAACAAACAACAACAGTGATAATATAAAAATTTTAATTAACCCTACTTAACAAGTCAAGAAGCATTAAGCCATAAACATGTGAGATGACACATTATGTAGGAAATCAATTAATAGTTTCATATATATTAAATCCAGAAGAGATTATAACCGTTGTCTTGACGTTGTTGTTCTCCTCTGACAAAACCAAGTTCCCACACACTTCCATTAGCATTCCATGATGGCCTCAACAATGATAGATTTAAGGCTCTTCCCTTTAGGCTTCACACTAAACCAAATTCACGCTTCTCCCTCACACACAACTAGAGAGCTACAACTATGAATAGCTTGTTGTTTACTCCAAACTTAATTAGCACTAGCACACCCAAATTAGCACTAGCTTGTGCTTGGGAAAGATGGAAGTTTATATAGCATGAATGAAGGGGAGATGGTTCCTCTTCACGTGGGAGAAGGTCTTATCTCTTGAGGTAGTTATAGGGAAAAGGATCCCAAACTACCATCCTTGACTCCATTCGGCTCAACCATTTACCAGACTTCCGTTACGAAGCTTCTAGAGCTAGAAGTTTCGGTTCCTTATTTTAAAAAAAATTCAAAAGAGGACCAGTGCGACATAAACAAGGCTCAGTCACTCTGGTTGTTGTGAGGGACATTGTTAATCCCTGCATATCGACTCGAGGAGGACAAGGGTCATTAGCGCCAGTCTTATAAACTGGGAAAAACAAAATATTTTTGGGAAATGATGCAAAAGGGAATTGTTCTGCTCATGAAAAGAGACATAATGGGAGTTTCTTCAGAAGGGAAAGCATGTAGGGTTCACTATAGAGGTCCTCTAGGGTCAAGGAACGGAGAGTACATGGATAGTGACAAAATGTTATGTAACACTTGTCATCACACTAAGGGGACCATGTTGTTTCTAAGTGTTGAGTGTTTGATGTTGTGTTGTCGGCTATTCTGAGTGTGTGATCATGTTCAATTTCAACCTTGGCTTCATATCGTCTTCACTGATCCCACACTTAGCCAATTATAGAAACATTCTTGCTTGATCAAATTGACCCAACTCAGCCTCCTTGAATTGCTCATTACGTAGTGGCAAGACTTAATAATACTCCCTTGTCTCCTGAAACTACACAATGTGTAGTTCTTACCTCCAAGGATTGTGTATTTCATATTCACAGTGCTCAATCTTGGCCACTTGACCCCCAAAACTACACAATAAAGCCTCCCTGTCAGTCTCTTTTGGCGCACTGCACAATCCCAGTTTGCAAGCTACCTCCCTAGATCCTTTAACTGCGTAAACGTGCAATCCCATGATCTCTCTCTCTCCATAAATACGCATTGTGTAGTCTTAGTGGGAAATATTTCCTCACTGAGCTCCTCAATTGCACAAGCTTCTTCCCTAGGCCTCGTGAACCACATGTTGTACAATCACAAAGATCAATCTTCCAGTCTTGGCCTTTATAATTGTGCAATCTGTCAACATTCCTCCCAGTCCAATACCCAATTCTAGATTCATTAGTGATTTTCATGAAGCATGCCAGACTAATATTTTTTGGGTTGATGTCATCCTGTCATGAATGATTCCCAATTGTAGGTACTATATTTTAACATGACAAGATGATGATTGAAGAGAAGGAGAAGGAAACTATGCTAGATGACACTTATGTAGCTGCAAGGGCAAGCAGATTATTGAATGGGAAGATGAAAGGACACTAGATTGCGACAACAGTTGAAGATCAAGATCATAGTGAAGAATCCTTACATTCAAGCCTTATGGAGGAGAAAGATAAGAGCATGTACCATCTCTCAAGAAGACACAAAGGAAAAAGAAAAATGAGTGGGTTAACATTGCCACATCTCATCATTAATCCCATGTCATTAATGTCATGTCATGTCCAGTCAAGGTGTCATATGAGTCATCATTTTACACATCATTTGTGGATGAAATTATGTAATTTTCAATAATATGAGAAATGTAATGGAAAGTAGAAGTCCAAGATGTTAGAAAATTATATATTACAGAGCAATGGAACACATTGAATATTTCATAAATATAAACACATAAAACGCATAAGACCAAAAAGACACAGATATACGTGGTTCACCCATTTTGGGCTACGTCCACCCTGAACAGCCAGTCCTTCCCCTCTATTATCCAACAAAATGAAGAGACACAACCTACAACAGATTTGCTGTAATATCCTTTGTTTTCTCTCACAGTCTCACCTCTATGTTTCTCGCTTAGAGAATACACATCTATTACACATCCTTAATACAATGCCCTCATACTAAGAGAGGGGTTGCCTTATCAGGAAAAAACCCTAAACTAAACATAAGTTCTACCATCAGATCATCCGCCTAATGAACGACCCAAATTGACTAGAAATTACTATACTTTTACAAGGCAATTTTACATCTGTTTTTGGCTTTGGGAGCATTGCCCTTGAAACCCCCGCCGGGGGATGCTGGCCCAGACCCCTCAGCGGGGGGGGATCGCCCCCTGAACCCCCGCGGGGGGGACAAGTCCCCCCCGCAACCCCCGCAGGGGGGTGTAAACTTCCTGGTATAATCCAGCTGAAACAAAGCCTCTAAATATCATGCTCACACCCAAAATCTCCACTTGAGAATGATGTAGCAACTCACGCTGCTCATTTGCTGACAATGACTCCTCTTTGGACCTGCTATTCCACCTTATCGTCTCCTTGAAGACCAATTGAAATTAAGCATATTCTCAGTTTCTCCATCTAACAGCACAACTTTGTAGCATATCTGCAGGATTCTGGCTAGTTGTGCTATCTTTTCCAGCTTCAACTCTCCATCTTCCAACATGATCGTAATGAAATGGTACTTGAGCTATATGTGTTTAGTCCTAGAATGAAATGCTGAGTTCTTTTCAAGATGAATGGCACTTTGGCTATCACTGTATAACGTGCCCATATCATGCTTCTTACCTGATTTGATATTCACCCTATGAGTGACATCAGTTAAAGTTTTATTAAACAAAAGGTATTACAGACTCATGTGCTGGTGTGTGTTCTATGTTATTTACGCAACGGATCGATCAGATTGCCAATACACAGACATTTCAAATGGAAAGACAACAGAGAAATACAGTAAGCAACCACAAAGACACAAGCTATTTTAATAAGGAGTTCACCCTATTCTCCAGGGCTATGTCTCTGGTCCAACTTTCAGTGGTGGCCTCGTTTTATTGGGTCTTCAAGTAGAGAATTACAATGCAGGGACTTAAGGTGAGTTCTACTGAAGTAGGTTTGCTTGGCAGGGTGGTTTCTTGGATTTCCCAAGCCATTGGAGTACACAGACTCTTATTTTCCTACCAGCTCTGTGACCTTCTGGTATACAGTGGAAGTAGCCAAATCTGATGCTTGATTCAGATAGATTCCTCATGGGATGGCTTGAATCTCTCAAGCTCTGGTGCTCGATGCTGCCGCTGGTCAGCTTAGCCCTCTATCGATATATGCTTTCGCTTAACTGCCTCTTCTATGGGTTCTGTCTCTCAGTTTTCAAATGTTCCACACTGTGTATTCTGTTTCGCCGTTCATGGCTTTTATCCATTCGTTTCCATGCCTGTTTGGTTCCTCTTCCACCTCTGTTGATTCGCCTTCTGCAGCTACACTTGGAATTCCTTGTTCGGCATCAGCACGAACGCTCAGGGAGTGGCCACGTGTCCTCATCGGAACAACGCCAGCCTGCTCGTCGGTTCGTTTCTTCAGTTAAGTCATGGATGTGTTCTTCCTCCACCATGGCGGTAAAACGGATTCCAAATCCCTTTAGAACATGGCTTAATTCCTTGTCAATTCCGCTTCCTCCGTTGGGCACAATCTCAGCCGTCCGATCTGGGCTCGTCTAGATCCAACGTCATATGCACGTCTCACGCGGTTGACTTTCTCGACCGATAGCACGCGATCAACGATGGTTTTCTCTCACCTCCGCCGCCACGCGTCGATTGTTGAGTGGGTTCGCTTTGCTCTCCCCCAAAACTGTTTACCGTTTGAGGGCGCCCCGATCAATACCACCGGTTTTCCAAAGCGTGGGTCCCACCTTCGTATGTTAGCACTTTTTGTTTCTTCACCCGTGGTTCTCCGGCTCCCAACACGACCAAGTGCTTAAGGCTCCTCCATTTCAGCCCTGTTCACCCAGCATGCTAATAGTGCATCGAAAATCACCTCCTTTTCCCGATTCAGGGTTCCCAGGGGCTACTTTGACCTCCTACATAGTCTCCACTGGCCTCGGTCAGCGCCCTTTGACTGAGGTCCTTGTCGTTCCACGCTAGCTGACATTGCCACTGGTTCAGGGTGTTTTTTATGCTGTTTTGGATTCTTTAAAGATTTTTTTCGTCCCAATACAACCATGGCTCTTTGACAGTCTTTTATGGATCCAATTCGGATCATTACCCAATTCACCCATAAACCTTTGTAACCAAATCATTTCTTTACTAGCCTCCGTAGCAGCAACATACTCTACTTCTGTTGTTGAAAGTGCAACAACACTTTGGATTTTTGAAACCCAACTGACAACTGTTCCACCTACAACAAATACATATCCTGTAGTGCTCCTCCTGTT
>APFE031723162.1:31518-51935 GCA_000404065.3 Pinus taeda
GCAAAAGGTGTACTAACTGGTTTTGCATTGTGCATATTAAATCTTTTCAACACCTTTTGTATGTACTCATTCTGAGATGATGTTAATTTGCTATTTTTCCTGTCTCTAGTTATTCTCATACCAAGGATTTGTTTTGCAGATTCCAAATCTTTCATTGCAAATGAATTTTCCAATTTTCTTTTGAGCACATTTATTTCCTGCATATTAGACCCTGCAACAAGCATGTCATCTACATACAATAACAATATAATATAGCTGCCATCATTTTGCTTTTTTAGATAAACAAAATGATCAGAGTGACAACTAGTATAACCTTGTTCAGACATAAACTTGTCAAATTTTAGATATCACTGCCTTGGAGCCTAATTTAAGCCATACAAGCTCTTCTTCAACCTGCACACTAGTTTCTCCTTCCTTTCACCTCATATCCTTGTGGCTGCTGCATATATATATCTTCCTCCAAGTCCCCATGGAGAAAGGCTGTCTTTACATCTAACTGCTCAAGATGCAAATCTTCAACTGCTACTAGACTTAAAATAGTTCTGATTGAAGTCATTTTAACAACAGGAGAAAATATTTCATAAAAATCAATACCTTTCTTCTATTCAAACCCCTTCACCACAAGTCTAACTTTGTACCTTTGTTTTCCTCCATCTTCTTCCTTCAGCCTATAAACCCATTTATTCTGCAATTTGGTTTTACCTGTAGGCAACCTGACTAAGTCCCAAGTCTGGTTATGCATTAAGGAGTCCATCTCTTCTTCCATGGCTAGCTACCACTTCTTCCTGCTTTCAACGTGCATTGCTTCTTTATAACATTCGGGTTCACCAGAATGAGTCAACAATAAAATATATAATGAAGGAGAGTATCGTTCAAGGGGTATACTTATCATGGTAGATCTTCTAACACCACTTTCAGGTGTTTGGGGTGCCTGTTGCTGTTGTGGTGGTTGTTGTTGTTGTGGTTGTTTATTATTACTATTTTTAGTCACCTTTACTTTTTCAGTGATCTCATCAAGACTGCGTATTCCTTGTTTTCTTTTTCCTGTTTCTTTTCCTGCAACTGATTCTTATACAAGACATTTTCATTGAATATTACATCTTTGCTCCTAATGATTTTTGTGATTTTCATAATCATATAAGCGATAACCAAAATCATTAACACCATATCCAATAAAGGTACATTTCTTTGACTTTGCCTCAAGCTTTGTTCTATTTTCTTTATTAATATGGACAAAGGCCTCACAACCAAAAGGCTTTAAAAAAGGAGTAGTTTACCTTTTTACCTGTCCATGCTTCCTCTGGAACACCACCATCCAAGGAACTTGAAGGCCCTCTGTTTATTAGATAAACAACGATATCTACAACATTTGCCCAAAATTGTAAAGGCAATCCTTCATGAAATCTCATGCACCTTGCACGCTCCATGATTGTTCTGTTCATCCTTTCTGACACACCGTTTTCTTGTGGTGTTCTTGGAACTGTCTTCTCTCTGCGAATTCCATGCTTTTAACAATACCTATCAAACTCATTGCTGCAATATTCACCTCCATTGTCTAATCTAAGACATTTCAATTTCTACTCTGTCTCAATCTCAACCAAAGCTTTCCATTTCTTGAAAGTATCAAATACATAAGATTTATTCTTAATACAATAAATCCAAGTTTTTCTAGTTGCATCATCAATAAAAGTAACATAGTAACGAGAGCCACCGAGATATGATACCTGAGCAGGTCCCCATACATCTGTATGCACAAGCTCTAATTTTTCACTCTTCTTTTCTTTCCCAACTCTGAGAAATCTGACTCTCTTCTATTTTCCATAAATGCAATTCTCACAGAAGTTCAAATCAACATTCTTCAAACCCGGCAACAAATTCCTTGAGTGAAGAATCTTCATCCCTTTTTCACTCATGTGTCCAAGCCTATGATGCCATAATGCTGCATCTGCTCCTTTGGAAGTTAAAGCATTAACAGATTTAGAAATACCATTGCATAAATACAATGTACCAACCTTTTCGCCTTTTGCTATTACCAGGGCTCCTTTGGTGACCTTCCAAGCTTTATCTGTGAAAGTTGTCACACAACTTTCACCGCCTAACTGCCTTGTTGAAATCATATTTTTCTTCAGATCTGGAACATGCCTTACCTCCTTTAGTAGCCATTGGTTTCCATTCTGTTGTTTTACAAGAACCTTACCCATTCCAACAATTTTACATGGTTTATCATCACTCAAATGGACTTGTCCAAAATCTCCTTGAACATAGTCATGAAAATATTTCTTATCAGGTGTGGAATGGAATGAGGCCCTTGAATCTACCACCCAAGAATTAGTAATATTTTTGAAAGAAATAATCAAAGCATCTTGTAACACCTCACCTGTCAGAGTAACACCTCACCTATCACATTTGCTTCATGATTGTTTTCTTACTGTGCATCTCCTTCTTTTCCCTTCCGAGATCTACAGTCTTTCTTTAGGTGTCCTTTCTTTCCACATTTCCAGCACACTATCCCTGATCTGGACTTGGATTTGCCTTTCCTTGATTTACTGCGATATCCTGAGCTCTTTCCTCTTTCCATTATTCTTCCCCTAGACTCTGCACTTAAAGCATTACCCGATGTCTCACCAGAGATTTTCCATCGCATTTCCTCGCTAAGGATAGCACTGACAACATCATCAAACTTTAAAGTACTAGATCTAGAAACAGAGTTAATGATGGCCATTACTAAACCATTCCAACTTTCTGGCAATGAGCACAAGAATAACAGAGCTCTAACTTCATCATCAAAGTTTACCCGTAAAGAACTTAACTAACTTGTAACAATATTAAAATCATTTAAATGGTTTACAACAAATCCACCTTCCAACATCTTCATATTAAATAACCGTTTCATAAGAAATACCTTGTTTGAGGCCGAGGGTTTTTCATATAGTTTCACCAACGCCTTAATCAAACCCTCTGTCATTGTTTCCTTTGAAATGTTGAAGGCAACCGACACTGCGAGGCACAACCATACTGTTCCCAGTGCCTTTTTATCGAGAAGGTTCCATTCTTCATCTGTCATACCCATCGGCATCTTTCTTTTTCCACCAATGGTAGGTACAGATTTTTCTAATACATATAATCTTCCATCTGCATCTTCCACAACAAGAAGTTTTGGCCGTTAAATTTCTCGACCCTAAACTTACCATCTTCCTCCATTTCTCCCACTCGAACCAGGAACCCTTCTCTCTTGTGAGTTTGTCAGCCAAATAGACCTTCGACTTTGACACCAATTGTTAGAAAATTATATATTACAGAGCAATGGAACACATAGAATATTGCATAAATATAAACACAGAAAATTCATAAAACCAGAAATACACAGATATACGTGGTTCACCCACTTTGGGCTACGTCCACCCCAAACAGCCAGTCCTTCCTCTCTATTATCCAGCAAAATGAAGAGACACAACCTACAACAGATCCGCTGTAATATCCTCTGTTTTCTCTCACAGTCTCACTTCTCTGTTTCTTGCTCAGAGAATACACATCTATTACACAACCTCAATACAATGCCCTCATACCAAGAGAGGGGTTGCCTTCTAGGGAAAAAAACCCTAAACTAAACATAAGTTCTACCGTCAAATCATCCACCTAATGAATGGCCCAGATTGACTAGAAATTACTATACTTTTACAAGGCAATTTTACATCTGTTTTTAGCTTCAGGCGCGCTGCCCCTGAAACCCCCGTCGAGGGACCACTGGCCCCCAGACCCCCTAGCCGAGGGGGATCAGCCCCCTTGAACCCCCGCGGGGGGGACAAGTCACCCCCCGCACCCCCCCCTCACATGGAGGGGTGTACAAACTTCCTGGGGTATACATATAGCTAAAACAAAGACCTCTGAACAATCATGCTCCACACCCAACAAATTTATGTACTATATCTCCTTTATATATGAATTATCGAGGAATACATGGATATATTTCCTCATAAATAAATCATAATTCTTTGACAAATTTAAAGAAATTAGGGCTATCATGGAAAATAAAACAAAGAAGAAGATTAAAGTGTTGAGGACAGATAATGGTGGAGAGTTTTGCAAGAATGAATTTGAATATTTCTGTAAGAAGTGTGGTATATCATGGCCAAAGAATACTCCATACACACCTTAGAAAAATGGAGTTGTAAAAATAATGAACAGGACAATGATGGAAAAGGTAATAAGCATGGTTAGTGGAGTTATATTAGGGAAGGAATTTTAGGCAGAGGTAGTAGATATTGCATTTTACTTGGCTAAGCTATCACCTTCATCATCATTGGAGGATAAGAGTCCACATGAGGTATGGATTGGTAAGAAACCCTCTCTTTCACATATGAGGGTATTTGGCTATGACACATATGTACATGTTCCAAAGGAGAAAAGAACCAAGTTGGATAGTAAATATAAAAGATGCATCTTTATTGGGTATAAATATGGTTTAAAAGGTTATAAGATTTTGAACCCCAAAGCCAGGAAGATTGCATATAGCCAAGATGTTGTGTTTAGAGAGGTGAAAGATGTTATAAAACATGAATTCCTACCAAAGGAACCTATGAATATAGAGTTTGAGATGAAGTAGGAAGAATTAGAATACAACAGAGCATGAATCGAAAGAGGAAGAGTCACACACTCTAGTTTTAAGGAGATCAGTTCAAGAGAGAAGGCAATCAAAGAGGTATATTCCATCTACTTTATGTTCAAATTTGTGTTTATCTATTGATGATCCAAGAACTCTCAGGGAGGCAGTGAATTCAGAGGATGGAAAACTCTCGAAATAGGCCATGGTTGAAGAAATGGCATCTTTGGACAAAAATGAGGCTTGAGATCTGGTGGAGTTGTCGGCTAGAAGAAAACCCATTGGTAGAAAATGGGTGTTTAATAATAAAATGAATGTAGAAGGAAAAGTTGGTAGCAAAAGGTTATTCCCAAGTCTTGGGAATTGATTTTTATTGATATTTTTTCTCCTTCTGCCAAGTTAACTTCTATTATATTACTTTTATTTGTTGTTGCTGCCTTTGATTTTGTAACAACCCCAAGTTAAAAATCCATGTAATAAAGTTAATAAAGGAAAAAATAAGACCAAGGTCATGGGACACGTATTCAAAGCTGAATAGTGGGAAAAACAAGTGGGTGTTCACTTTGGTTTATTAAAGGCTATGGAAATTGGCAAAGGCATTGGGAAAGGAAAACATGCATAAATTGACATTTATTTATGAAAATAATGGAAAATAGGAGAAAAGGAAGGTGAGGAATCACATAATTGCATGAGAGGGAAATTGAAGGGAAATATAAGAAATTGAAGAAAATGCAGGCCTCAATGATAAAAAGGCTTATGAGGATCAGTTCATGGATTTTGGTCAGTGTTAGCCTTTTGACATCTTTGGGTTGGAGCTCTCTCTGTTCTCTCTCTCTCTCATACGCATGAAAACTTAGAGCATTCTTGGAGAATTCTAGCATTAGAGGAAGAAAAGCAAAGGAAGGGAAAGAAAGAAAGGATGAAGCAAGGAAAAGGTTAAATCAAGTGGCTACAATGAGATTACTTGAAAGCATTGAGTTGCATGTATGATTTCCTTGCTATTTTTGGCATGCATGGTATATGCATGTGCGTATTTTGGTTCTCTTGTTGTCACTGGCATGGTTTTTTCGAAGTGTGAAAGTGGTTTTTGGCCTTTCCTTTCCATTTTTCGATAGTCATGATGTGATGGGGTTCTTTTACTTAGTTGATCTAGATTGTCAAATGGTTTCGAAATTGAGTGAGGTTGTCTGAGGAAAAATCACAAGGCCTAGGAATCCATTGACTAGTAAAGGTGGGATTGCGGTAAAGAATGGTTGTGTATACTCTCGTAGGGCCTAGGAATCCTTGACTGGTAAATGGTAGGATATATAGTAAATCCTAAGGGTGGAGACAGAAAAATTCCTCATGGTTTAGGTGGAGAGATCTGGAGGCATCAATGCTTGTTTAGGGCCTAATGATCTCTTGACTAGTATATGGAGGGATACACGGTAAATACATATGAGGGTTTTGGGCATAGGAATCCCTTGACTGGTAATGGAGGAATACATGGTAAAGCCTAAGGAACTGTTGGTTGGTTTTGTTGTGAGTCCCACATTCATGCTTGGAATATGGCACAAGGGTGATTGGGTGAAAGAAATATTTGGTTCAACCCAATCTATGGTCAGGTGGTATGTGGAAGTCCCTGACTTGGTCAGCTTTTGCATATGTTAATAGGAGCTATTTTTCCTTGTATTTTAGGAGTAATTGTATTTGCTATCATGTATAATGGTTGTTCTATCATTGTTATTATTCTTCTTATATGTTGGTTATAAGAATGGTTTTATGAGAGACTTGAGTTATGGCTCTCATCATGATTTGGTTAGTAAATTAAATGTTTATGAATGAATGACCTAGTAAATGATATTACAATTATGGTGAGAAGGCACCAGGCCTTCTTAACGATTCTTGGATAATTATGAGACCCCTATGTTCAGATGTGTATTTATGACCTATATATTTCATGTACATCATGTGTTTGACGGAATGTCTGTCATGGTTAGGCTTGCTTAGGTCAATTTCTTGTCTAAGTTTTGTATAAAAGGATTTTTCCCTATGTCATTTATCATTTATAAGAGTTTCATTAATTTCTAGGTAGTGGTATGTAGACTAGCCCTGAAAATGTGCCTCAGATCTCGCAGTCACAGGTATAGAATTGAGTGAAAAAAATTGTAGTCACTTCGTTGAAGGCTTGTGCATATGACTAGAGGGTTACAGTCGAATTCCAATAGTGTTGTGTTAGTTTTTTGGGGTATAGGACATAAAAAGAGGTTTAGCTCAAGGTCTAGGCACCTGGAAGGGTTGCTTAGCTCTTGGGGGCCCCGTAGCACCTAAGGGAGGTGTTTTAGTGTAGACCGATCCGGAAGGAAGACGAGGCAAGTGGATTGCAGCTTTGTTGGAATATGATGTGGAAATAAATCCCACAAAGCTTGTTAAAGGACAGGTATAGGAAAAGTTAATGGCTGAGTCAAACTTGCATGCCTTAGACATAAATCTAATTGCTGCTATGTCTGATGAGAATGAGGAAAGATTGTCAATTCAGGTATCTGAAATGTTTTCTCTTTCTCCATGGTATTCAGATATCATATATGTGCTTAAAAGTTTGTCACCACTACCTGGCATGACTAGAAACAAAGCAAGAAAACTCAAATTGAAGGCTGCCAAGTTTTGCATTCTAAATTCTGCACTATATTGGAAAGATCCTAGTGGCGTTCTGTTAAATTTTTTGGTGGAAAAAGAAACAAAGAAGGTCATGGAGGATTTCCATGAAGGAGACTGTGGTGGTCACCTTTTTTGGAAGTCAACAGCAAATAAAATTCTGAGAGTGGGATACTATTGGCCGACATTGTTTACTGATGTATTTAAGATGGTCAAGAGATGTCATAAGTGTCAGATTTTTGAAGGAAGGCAGAAGTTACAGCCTTTACCACTGAAGCCTATTGAGGTGAATGCTCCTTTCCAGCAATGGGGGTTAGATTTCATTGGTGAAATTCATCCCGCTTCTTCTGATTATCATAGATGGATCCTCACAGTGACAGACTATTTCACGAAATGGATCGAGGCAATTACTACCAGACAAGCTACAGATGCGGTAATTATTTCATTCCTTGAAAATAATATCTTTTCTTGCTTTGGTTGCCTGAATAAGTTAATCACTGATAATGCAGTAGCTTTCAAATCAAAAAGGATGGGAGAATTTTGTCATAAATATCACATCATTTTGGGTCACTCAACTTCCTATCATCCGCAAGGAAATGGATTGGCGGAATCTTCTAATAAGTCATTGGTCAACATCATCAAGAAGTTGTTGGAAATAAACAAGAAGAGTTGGCATAAGAGGTTGGTCAATGCACTTTGGGTCAGACAGAAGAAATCCATTGGTACGTCACCTTTTGAGCTTGTGTATGGAGTTGATACAGTATTTCCTACCTCTCTCGCAGCCCCGGTAGTCAAACTTATCCAGGACGTCGGCAGTGAAGATGATCCTATGCAGAGAAGGTTGAATCAAATGGTCCACTTGCAGCAGATTAGAGAAGAAGTCTTCCAGAACACATCCAAGTTGCAGGAGAAGATTAAGAAAATTTATGACAAGAAAGAAAAGGTGGACAAATTTCAGTTGGATGATGTAGTGCTGAAGTGGGATGCAAGGAATGAGGAGAAAGGCAAGCATGGTAAGTTCGAGAATCTTTCGAAAGGTCCCTTCAAGGTTGTAGCATGTCAGGGTCATAATGCCTTTCTTATGAAGGAATGAACGGGGAAGATTGTCCAGGAGGGCCGATCAATGGTCGGCTTCTCAAGCGGTACCATTTCTGAGTTATTAACACTGCTTCCATTGTCACTATAAATACCATTTTATTTCAGTTTGGTTAGAGTTTGTCAACTTAGTCTTCAAGTCATTTCAGTATCAAATTTGAGTCAATTTTTTGGTCATTTTAGTTTCATAAATGAGTCAGAGTCTTGTGTTTTTTGTCGAAATAATGGCTCCATAGCCCAATGGACAAAGGCACTATCTAGCTCTTCTAGAGATCTGTTGTTCTTGGCACCTCCAAGGAGCTACCATCCCCCATTCGAGCCAATGTTAGAGTCGGTCTGGTCAGTCCTCCATCAGAGATCAAAATTGTTTCTGCATTTCATTTTTAGGAGTCCCACTCCATTCACTCAACTGCATTCTGCTAGGGGAATGCCATAATCTGACAGAAAAGGTCTTGTTAGTCAATTCCCCTCATGTCGGGCACCTGCTGGCTTAGGTCTTTTGTCAAGGTTCACTAAAGTCCATGATAGTCAATGTTTGATTTTTTAATGGACAAGAGTCATTTTCAATCATTAGGTCTAGGGATTAGTCAATTTGGTCTTCAACCATGTCCAATAGAGCCATGCAGGCTAGAGGGGGGCCCTTACAAAGTTTTGATTCAAAGAATTTCATAGTCATGTTGACAGATTACGACTGTTCTTCAAAACTCTGTTTTGAAGAAAAGTCAAACAATGTGTCATTTGTGATAATTTTCAAAAAATTCTCCAGTTGATCTCTTCAGGCACTTTCATGGTTTCCATGGCCAAATGCCCTATCATACAACCCCTGCAAAAAAGTGCCGAAAAGTTCATCATTCTAGCTAAAAATTCAAAGGGAAAAGTGAAATTCAGTGTTGAATTAAATCAGGAAAAAGTGCCAAAACAAGACATTAGCAAAGTGGGTTTTGAGGAAGCAAAAATTTAACCCATGACTTCAAAGTCTTTATATAAGAATTTCCACAAGGAAACAAGGTCATTGTGCAAATCAAGGTTATAGAGAAGCATTTCAAATTTTGTGAGAGAGCTAGCATGCGTTTGGGTGAGTTTGGAGTCGTTTTCAAGGGCGCGACGCACAGACAGAGGAGTGCGACGCACATAGAGAACGCGGCACACATAGCGCTACCCCATAGTGTAAAGTTAATATGGGCACGATGCACATATAGAGCGCGGTGCACTGGGTTTGCTGCGCAATGCACACCCACAAAGGCCTGAAATTGTTCCAAATTTGCCACAAATCGTTTGGAATTCCTTCCAATTGCCAGGTAGGGTCTATATCTTGGCTTGCTCATCAAATTTTGTGAACATGATGGTGGTTTATGGCTGTTGATAGTTGCAAATAAAACGCCTAAACTCTACCAATTGAAAACATCAAAGCCATTGCTCTAGGGTTGCAAACTTGTTGTGTTGATGCCAAGGCTCCTCTTTCACCTCCCATTTTTCCCCTTCTTACCATTGTTCCCTTCCCCCAATCTCATTTTTCCCTATTTTCCCTACCTTAAAACATTACTAAACCCCTATTCCCTATCCCCTCCACTCATTGTCAACTATAAAACCCCAAAACCCTACCTTATAAAATCCCCAAACCCTCCTACATATCCCTAAACAAAATTTCCCCCCATAACCCCTATTCCCATCATATTATTCCCCTTCCTAACACTCCCTTTTTGTATTGTTCCCCTTGGTGGCAGAGATCATAACAACAAATAGTTTCACTACCATCATCACAGGGTAGTCCAAGCACAGTCTACATATAATAGTCATGGCATCTGAGCATTCATCAGAGTAGGAGATGGAAACCCAAAGCGATTCATCCTCAGAAGAACAGGCTCCCTAGAGACATCATAAAAGTGGCAAACATGTTAGGGATGAGCCAACCACCCTCATAGAATTGCAGGCCTGCCCTCTTGCTATGTCATGTTTCCAGCATCTATCATGTTTTGAGTTTTTCCAAAAGGTGGCTAGTGTTCAAGTTCATCATGATTTAGCCCATCTTTTTGTGCTTCACCTACATGGAGATCACTCTATCTTGGCCGGGGTCACCTTCACACTAACACCCGAAACTGTCTCATTAGCAACCGGCATACTGAATGTTGGAGAACAGTGGCACAAGAAACAGAAGGTTGATCAGCAGCATTATGAGCCTTACATTAAGGTTAGTTTCTTGAGGCAGCTCCAAAGAGTCTTTCCATTCCGGTATTTGAAAGATGAGTATGTTCCACTCATGAAGTTGATCATGAAGTATTTCAGCTGTGAGGGGAGGTTCTCTCGTTTATATGCCTACCACATTAGGTTTCTCATGCACTTTACCAGGATACGGATGATGAACATCCCATATTTCATTTGTATGAACATAGAGAGAATGAACACCTTCATGTAGCACAAGACCCCTCAGCAATAACTTAACAGTGTTTATCATTTTGCTCTTATTAAGATTTTGGTGGATCATCAGCTGGGATTATAGGGCATTACTTGGGATGACTTCATCTCCCGTGACCTCTTCAGCACTTCATAGGAATTATCAGAGGTTGAAAATGAGATAGGTGGTCCTTCTCATCAGTATGAGCGCCATGAGACCACTACTATGCCAGTATTCATCACCTATCAGAGAGGCAGTAGACAGTTGTTTCTAGCAACAAAGCAAGTGTTATCTCCACCCAGGGTGGAAGGGGCCTCGCTTCTGACATCGGTAATACAGGTACAGGACAAGGGCAAGAAGCCCATGCATTACGAGGGGCCATCAACTGAACAAGAGGCTGAATTCATCCTCATTCAGGATGATGATACAGATGTGGAGAGTGCCAAGCTTAGGAGGACCATCCGGGAGCAGCAAACGGAGATCCAAGACTTGTCACTCAATTTGGAGAGGGCCAAATGGATTATCAGGTATTTGGAGCATAGGAACAAATAGCTTGAGGACCAGCATGAGATCATGGAGCTACAAAACATCCATGAGAATCGCCAAGCTACCTAGCATAGGAGGATTGAGCTCACTCCATTAGAGCAAGAGATTAACAATGACCGTGAGTCTTGGCTCGAGTGTATCAACATCCACCTTGAGAGACTGTTAGAGAAGGCCGACAAGGACAAAACCATATTGAGGTAGATGGTTTATCACTGCAGGGCACGGAACATGAGTTCAAAGGCTCGGATAAGGAGTTTGAAGGCGAAATTGAGCAAAGCGACAAAGAGACAAAAGAGGCAAAAAGAGAAATATCGACTTTGAATCTTAGTTGAAGCCTCTGTGACCCAGCATAGCACTTCATAGGGAACCTTCACCCAAATTTCAAAAAATTTGGGGCAATTTTGGTCAAATGACAAATTTTTGGGCACAAAACAGGGATTTTCTCCCTGTGCGTCGTGCCACTGGCACGATGCTTAGGATTGGGAGCTCCAAATCACAAATGGTTTCCATTTTTGGATTTAGCATGAAAAATCATGACTGTTGATGCATGGACAAGAATTTTGGGCAAGTTTTGAGTCCCCAGGAGGTCAAAAACACTCAAACAATGACCTCTCTGCCCCTATTTTTACACACAGGAAGCAGTCTTGGGAGAATGAAGTTTTGGAGGGGAAAATGAGCACCAAATTCAGAAATTCCACTTGGGTTGGAAAGTAGATAGGTAGGGCTTTCCAAAAAGCACACTTGGGCACAATTTTGACTCCAACAAGTACCTCAAAATCGCCTCCAAAGTGGTATAATGCATATAGATTTGGGTGCGATGCATATAGAGAAAAAGGCCAAAATCACTTCTGCTCCGTGACATTTTGATTCGCGACTTTCTCCAAGTGGGCCTACTCATTTACACTACACTTTTTTTGGCACCTAAGGTAAATTTTAAAGTATTTCCACTAAAGGTTGGCTTCTATCCAAGTGGAAAAGGGAAGGTGAGCAGTCACCCAAGCCATTTGTCATTTTTGTAATGCTTCACCTGTAACTAATGGTTGGCTTTCCACTTCCACTTTGTAAAGATTTGAAAAAATCCCCAACCCTTGGTTGTCTATTTCCCAATGGCATAGTCTATTTATTGTATGCAAACCATTTTCAAAGGGTTGGTTGTTATTTCTGGGAGACTGTGGGGGAGAAACTCAGTTCTTCATTGTATATTTTGACAGAGAATTAATGAAAGGCAGCGGCTCTGGTTCACGATATTCTTGTGGTGTGAGCGTAGCAAATGTGTTCTCTTTATGTTTCATATGTATTTCGTTATGTTTCACAATTCATTCATATTCATTTCCAGTGAAATTTTCTAAGTTAGCTAAGGTAGAATTCATATTTATTGCTCTGCCTATGGGAAAGTTTCACGTTATGTGTTCTTCTTCTGTTGAAAAGGATTCATGTGTTCATGCCATTTTCACCCTCCTAAACAATCTTTCCATTTCGCATGATTTCAAATTTAATTGCTAGACTTTCTGCCTGTCTTGCCTCACGAAGTAATATGTGCCTTTGTGTTAAATTCTCTGCTCATACTATTCGGTGGTCCCATACATCCCAGAAACTCAGTCATTTATCAAAATTGCTTCTTGTATCCATATTTATTTACTAGCCTAAAATCAATTTTCACTGTAAGTCATCTCAGACCATTTTGTTTATTTATTCACTGAGCGTGACTTAAAGAGAGCCCTCCCCTATTCTGGTAGGGCTAGCTACCAGACTGAGCGTGGTTTGTGGTTACCCTGAATTTTTCCTTCCTTCAGCCTAAGGCATATTTAGGTGCTAATAGGAGGTTAGTAAGGTTTCGGTTTTGTCGATTCCACTTCCTTGAGGTGATTTAGGAGGTTGAATCATTTAATAGCAACTCTTCATCACATATTCATTCAGATGGACTGATAAGCTTGGGTAAGTGTGGGAGGAGGGTGTTACAAGGTGGTGTCAAAGCATGGTTCAACACTTGGATTGGATGGGCAGAATGTGTTTTTCATGCATCCATGTAGGTTGTATATTTGCTTGTTATGTATGCATGGTGATGGTCATTGTTGCAGTTGTATTGTAATGTAGAAGTTGATGAAGTTGTTTTTGGGATGTGTTTGTCATGAATGCATGTCAGTTGTATATGCATTTGTTATGCATGTTAATGTATATATGTTGTTATGCATGTATTTTCATTGTTGTGATTATGCCTGCATGGTAGGTCACACGTGCATCATGAGGTCATTGTATCCATTTTATGTCATCATGATTCTAATGTGTTGGCCGAGAGAAGGAGTGTAGATTGTCAGGTGAGGTTGCATCACTTGACCTCGAGGTGAGGAAAGATCATCATATAGGTTAGTATGTTGAGCATACAGATATGTTGGTTAATGGTTATTATAAAAATTATGCTTATATACATGTCTTTCATTCTATTGTTGTTGTTGACACATGCATGATAAATGTTAGTTGTTCAGTGTGGTCATATGCACATTCATCAAATAGTCATGCATGGTAGTAGTTTGTTGTTACATGCATTACAATCATATGCATGATGATTATGATTATTGTAGCTTAGATATTGATGTTATAATATGTATCGTGCTAATCTTTATCGACCTCTGTAGATGGTTATGGTTATGATATTCAGGTTTGAGTCGATATATTTGTGATACTGTATCGTACTAATATGGACTAACTTATGTAGATGTGATAGCATCCCCTAAGATACATTGAGGTGTGAGTTTGATTATGCCATATATTGGGTTTATCTAACATGTCATGTTTATAGGTTGTTTGAATGTTTGATTAGTGCCATGGTATGAGTATGTGTTTATAAGGTTTCATGAAAGAATGGTCTCATTTTAACTTGGTTGTACTAACACATTATGTGTTGAGATAGTTGACATGTACTTGAATGTTAATAGGTGCTATTTGTAGTATTATTATTAGTAACTGTGAATTGACTGTTGATTATGACATGGTTGTTATTCTTGGTAAAGGATAATTTCAACTTAATAGACACGATGTCTTGATCTTTGGAACAGGTGACTAACATGTGTGAACAGTTGCATGGTAACATGCTTGGTATTAGTATTACAAGGTAATAATTGATTTTTTTATATAACAAATAGCTAGGCAATGTAAAAATACATAATAAGAATCTATTACAATAAGGTAAAAAGGTAAAAGAAAGAAATTCGGTGATAATTCCTTTAGCTATGTTTGGAAACTACAATTCCAAATGAACGAGTGCTTTGCATGAGTACAGGAAGTGTTCTTAACCTTGATTTTGTTTGGCATTATATGAATATGTGATATATTCATAAACTTGTATCTGGCATTTCTATTAGATCGTTTCTAGTGGTAGTTGGATCCATCAAAGGAATTGGAGTCCCTAAGAGATGGCATGGACATGTTCATTTACAAGGTAGTGTGCTTGGCACAACAAGGTAAATTTGTTGGGAAAAATACTGAGAGGGGGGTGAATCAGTATTTAATAATAATTTTTCCTTTTGAAACTATATACTCTATTTTACAAAAACCGAATATTGTATGTCCGCGACTATAATGAATGGAACCAGTGTATATATAATAAACTTGTAAAATAGCTAATTCATTGTTTGTTGAACTTAAATTAGAGTGTGATGAATTTACTAGGTAGTAAACAGATGCAATGAAAAAAGAATAAATCAACACACTTAAGCAATGCACATGAACACTAGGATTTTTCAGGTGGAAACCCAATGTGGGAAAAAACCATCGCTACTATCATCTCAGTCTTCAATATTCTTATTATAAAAAGTGTTTACAAGTTTTGTACTAGTGTAGACTTTTTCCAGTATGCAGGCATCTACATGCTAAAGGTTAAAACCTTCACTCGTTTTCCATATTCTACTGGAAGGGAGCTATAACCCCCTAGCTCTTGTACTGGCTAATATTTTTACTAGTACATAGGCGTTGGCCTACAGAAAGCTACCATCTTCACTCTTTCTCCATGGACCATGTTTCATAAATTTTCAGACTAGATACTACTGGTACACAACAACACAATATGTAGGCCATGTTTCATCAAATTTTCATACTGGATCCATCAATAACATTGAAGCTCAAAATTAATCACCACTGCAATACAACCATCAAATACAACTGCATCAACCAATCACTGAAAACCTAATCAATCAACACTTAATGAAATCCATCAACTCTCAAGCACAACACAATCAATCAATCTAAACAATCATATCGCTATCACGAGAACACATAACTTAACCCAGAACACTACATCAACAACCAAATCAACTGCAACCTCAAAAATCATATGTCAGAATGTATACGCTACTTCAATGAGGCCAACCTATATGTATACGCTAGTTTCTGTAACCCAACCTGTGTATACCTCTAAAGTTACTGAATCATAAAAATTTTGAACCAAAAACTTTACTAACCAAATACATTCTAAAAATCTACTATTATATTACAAAGTTCTAAGTAGATAGTAGCAAATATCACCCTTCTTAAACAATTAATCAGTCAACCTGATTCAATTTTCTTATACCATCAGTTTTACTTCAGATCTAATGAAGACATCGTTGATCAGATAGATTAGTCATTTCTGAACAAAAAGCCCTTCTTCTGCATACGCTACTTGGATGTTTTGAACCCACGTGTATACATGCCTTCACTGAGGTGAACCTGTGTATAGATCTTAAATAATGACTTATAACTTCATAACTTTTCAAGAATTCAGATATACCCAGATAATAGCATATAAATGATAAAACATGGGTTACAGTTAGATCTAGACTATCCATTATCATATCATACAATGATAAGTCATTTTAGGTCTCATGATCCTGATCCAACATTGTATCCAAGGGTGCACAATATATTTCAAATCTATATCATAATCATAGCCCTTACAACACAAAATATACTCCAGATAGAAGTATTCATGAAAACCCCTTTCACTTGCACACTTAGCCCTTTGATCTTCTCCTCCTTATATACTTAGAGCCTTTGTCAATACCATGCACCAAAAAACCACTTAGTACCTATGGTATTCTTTATATGTTATTCTGCTCAATATGGTGGGCTAATACCATGGTATGGAGCCTTGGTAATATTTAACCTTAATTTTCCATCCCATATGCACTTTTCTTTCTTTGAAACTGCATGCATACGTATACGCTACTTTTATTCTGTGTACCGGCATGTATATGCTACTTAGACTAGGAAAAACAATGTATACAACTGAAAACATTATCCTTCCTCAATTTCTTGATTCTTATCTATAACCCTTTTTCCCATCATCCTGTTCTTCTATGCCATTACTTTGTTACCTCTAAATAGACCTTTTTTCCCCTTGGAAATGTTGTAATTTTCATTAAATAGAGAAAATTACATTTTGTAGATGCAAAAGCATATGTTTTATGTGAGGCGTAGAGCCTAACAAGTATGTGGTGTCAAAAAAGGAGTAATCCACGTAGGGAGCCACTAAACTATCATTGTAGATTAAAAATTTCTCTACGTCGAGAGTATTTTAACTGTCATTTTATATCTCTGATAACATAAAGCATAAATACAAATTACATTAACAAAAAAGATACACGGGCTCCATCTGAACCAATTAATCTGTAAGGTCTATGATAGTGCTGATAGAAGGCATTATACCTCTGCTCATGGATCATCCAAGTCTCGATAGGCCTGTGCGCTGCTTCCTTGGATAGGAGGTTGGCAGCTGAGTTTCATTCGCTATATATATGATGACAAACAAAATTGTCAAAATGATTGATGAGTCGATGAGTCTCATCCAAAATATGTCTCAAAGAATATGCATTGCAGTTTTGTTTATCCAATTGCATACAATTTTTGAGTCCCCAAATAATTGTGTGTTCCTACATTGTTTTTCTAGAGCATATTGAATGGTATATTTAGCCGTGATAAGTTCAAAAAAATTGTTTGTACCCCACCCTAGGCCCATTTGAATTTTGAAAAAATAAGTTTCAGTAAGATGTAGAATGGCACCACCCCCACAACCAATTTATTGAGCTAAGCCATCAAAGTAAGCCCTTGGGTGAGAGTAATTTATGCTTTCAGGGATAATATGTTTGGGAGTGGAGTTTGGTTCTTCCTCAGGAATGATATGCTAATCTGATAGAATGCAGGCAAAGACAGAAGGCCAATGGGGGGTTGAATTCTGAAATATATAATGGTTGTGAGCGATCCAAATAGCCCAATAGGAAAGAACTAGAATGTTTCTAGCTTTAGGTAGGGAGGTAGTAGACCACCAAGAGATCCATGTTTCTAGCACTGTCGAACCCTGCAAATGGATTAGAGAGGGAAGATGTGAGAAAATAGTAACCCATAGCTCTTTGACAGCCAGGCACTTGAAGAAGAGATGATCAATATCCTCACTACTGATCTTGCATAGATAGCACTAGAAGGGTCAATGGAAAGATCTTTTGATTAATTTGTCTCATGTGGGAATCTTATTCTTCAAAATTGTCCACATGAGGAGCCTCGTCCTAGGTGTCGCTTTTAACTTCCATAAACTATTCCACTAGGATTCACATATTGGTGGTTTTTTAGAATCCATTAATACTAGATAACCTTCTTTAGGTGAATATCGCCCATGTTTTGCAGGTGCCCATATTAGCTCATCCTCTCCTTCCAGTATTCTGATGTGAGATTCAGTAAGAGCATCTGTGTATTCATTCCAATATTGCTGCCATGGATGTGGAATTTGAACTGCAAGCCAAGATTTCCAGGCTTTTTGCGCGAAAGTGGAGTTTGTAGAAAATCTGTGTAGGTTAACTCGATAATGCAATATAAATCAAAGCAGAATACTATAACCTACTTCTACTATCAATTTGTGGAATCTTAAATATCGATCTGAACAATATAACTAGAAGAATGAGAATCAATCGCACAATACACATGAAAATACTTTGGGGAAAGCCTCAGCTAAAAACCCCACTATCTGTATTATCATACAAAGTGGAAATACATAGGAATTATACAAAGCCTTAGCTCTCAGTACAATCCTCACAGATGCTCACAGGAAATCTTGGCTTCTCTCCAGCCTTCCTCTTTGCCTTCCAAGCTCTTATTTCCTTGCATTGTTTTTTGTGGATGATTCACCTGTTACCAAATGGATGATCTCCTTCAAAGCTACGCAATCCTCAAGGATAAATCCTTGAATGCATGCATGAGTTTTCTCCATGAGAAAACACATGCAACTGATAGTAAATTATCGTTGAACATTAATCTCAACTAGGTCTTTCTCAAAATAGACATGCATGAGTTTCTGATTAGGGAATCTTCAGTTAATTGGAGTAGCACTAGTTGAGTGTATTAATGCATCAACTGATTGTTAACTCACTATTAGTTCCTCAAATAGTTTGGAACTAATTACAACTTAAATATAACTCAATCTTATCTCCTTTAAAGGGATAACTCTTGCATGACTTCAGAAATACTTCTAACTTGAATTTCTCCAACTAATTAATTTAAATAAATTAATTAATTATTTCCAAGTACTTTTTAAGACTAAATTTGATTTTAATTCAAGGACAAATTAAATTGGAATATTATTTTTGCCATATTTCAACAATCCCTCTCAACAAGAAAGGGATTATCTACCACCCCGATCTTGTCACTATGGAACTCGAATTTACACTTTGACAATGCCTTTGTCAAAATGTCAGCATCTTGCTGCTCTGTCAAAATATACTCTAGCAACATGATCCTCTCGACCTGTGAAAAGCCACTGCGCAACAAATCTTGCCTTATGCTTCTCCACACTACCATCAACAACTTGCTTTACCTTGTAAAGCCAATGAGAACTCACAATTGACTTGTTCTCCAGTCTCGGAACCACGTCCCAAACACTGTTATGAACTATGGAGTCATACTCCTCCACTGTAGCATCAACGCAAATCGGCTGCTGCACTGCTTCCTCAAAGTAAGTTGGCTCGGTCTCAACACATTCCTTAGCAAGGGTCATGTATCCAGTGTACCTCGCAGGTGACCTCCTCTTCCTATTCTGAGAAGATGGTGCTCCCACATTCTCTCTTGCATTCTCCAACAATCTACTATCTTCTCTTGTGTGTTTCCATCCATCTCTGGAAGACTCTACTTGAGTGGATGTCTCCACTCCTAGAAATTTTGCATGTGACTGCTCCACATCAATCTAAGGCTCCTCCTCCTTAGGAACCAACAGTTCCTCCACAACCTGTAGTTGGAGCTCCCTCTCAAGGGAAACTCGCATGGCCTTCTGCTCATCAAACTTGAGATATCTACGAACCACTGTCCTACGACTGGTAGGACAGTACACCTGATAGTTGTGAGGTGTATCAGTGTACCCCACAAATATCCCCAACTCTGTTGTTGTCTCAAGCTTCTTCAGTGCATCCTTTTTCACATGGAAATATACCAATGAGCCAAAGATCCTGAAGTGACCCACATCTGGTCTCTTACTAGACAAAGCTTCCTCTGGTGTCTTCATCCCAAGTATATGATGTGGGCTTCTATTCTACAAAATAGACCATTGTGTTGCATGCCTCATCCCACAAGTGAAGTGGTAGGCCTTGGTCATGCAACATTGCCCGTGTTTCCCCTACAATAGTTTTTTTCTTCCTCTCGGACACCCCATTCTGTTGTGGGTTATTAGGTGCCGTCAATTCTCGTTTAATTCCTTCCGCTACATAGAAGTCCTTAAACTCTTGAGAGACATATTCTCCACCATTGTCGCTTCTCAAGGCCTTGATCTTCTTCTCTGACTCTTTCTTGACCAATGCTTTGAACTCACAAAACTTTGTGAAAGTTTGGTCCTTCTTCTACATGAAATAAATCTATCATTTACAAGAATAGTCATCAATGAAAATCACATAATACCTTTGCTTCGTTGTGGATGTCATTGAGAATGGCCCACACAAATCAGTATGAACTCACTCTAAGATAGCCTCTGCTCGACTGTCTCGATCATGAAAGGAAGATTTGGTGTATTTTCCCAAGGTACAACCTTTGCATGTGTCAACTTCCTCAAGTTTACCTTTGGGAAGTCCTATAGATATCTACTGCATTATCTTCAAAGCCCCATGATGCAAATGGCCCAACCACCTATGCTACAACTTGCCATTG